>JAUESE010000080.1:9404780-9416308 GCA_032274725.1 Malacoctenus triangulatus
CACACACACACACACACACACACACACACACACACACACACACACACACACACACACACACACACACACACCAGCATTTTGGTGTCTATTAAAGCGTTGCTTTCATCCCAAAAATGAACTAATGGCATGGCAAGAAAATACATGCAACAAGCAACTATTTTTTTTCAAAGCATATCCTTATATTCCAAATATCACCCGACCAATCGGATGAACCTGAAACTGACAAATATTCCATTTAACTTGTGTTTTCACACTTTCAACAAAGAATCAGTTGTTTGTAGGCGCAACAGTATCGAAGCATTGGAGGACGCTGTGATAAAGGCCCTCTGCAGTTTATTTCACAAAGCACATGCATGGAAAAGTGGGAAGAATACTAGGAACAACGCTGATCTCCTGGCTCCGCCCCCTGTCAGGTAAAACATGCATTGGCCACGCCCCATTTTTCAGAAATTGCCTAATTCCAAAATACATGTTGTGAGTCTTCTTTCAAGTCTGCATGCAAATTAGATGGCACAGAATACAGCAAGAAATTACAGACAAACACAAAGTTTGATTGAATCATGTTGATAGATCTGACCAGCACCAGTTGAACACGTTCACATACTTCTCTCAGTGTTCTGATGACGCTGCATCGTCCAAGAACATTCAGCTTTCAAACATAAAACAGCTGTGCAAGTCTTACAAAACAGAACAACAAAAACTGCAGCAGGTCAGTGCTCTTATTTAGCGTACGATATGACGAAGGGCTAGCAGCCTCTTTCCATCATCAGTGCCCCCCACCCCCCACCCTGCCCCTTTCCCCCCTCCCCCTGGAGACAGTCTGGCCCACCTATGTGTATCTGATGGACTCGTATAACCCTGGCTCCTGGCTGACCACCACATCCTTCCATAAATCACTGCATGCATGATTGTACACTTCAGAGAGCCTTTTGTCTGCGCGCCCAGGCTTCAGTTTAGCTCCCCGAAGTCACCCTGAGGTGTTGTGTTGTTATGAAACCTCACAGCAAAAACAACGTCACAGCTGAGGATGCAAATATATGGTTCACCCACACCACACACTTACACATAAAACGTGGAGAGTCCCAGGTAGTCAGTCAGTGCGTCACAGTTTCAGTGAGTGTGTGTCTGTGCTTGTCCGACATGAATTAACAGCTCCCGTCGTGTTTCGGCGGTCCCCGCCTCGCTCCCCCGCTTCCTCCCCGGTTCCTTTCCCCTCTCTTCTCTCCCCCGTCTGTCCTCCCATCTGCTCGGGCTCCTTGTTTGTGTTACTTGTGTGTTTTAGGCTTTTCTTACTGCGCAAACATGCTCCATTTTCTCAAGTGAGGTTTTGTCACTTCGTCACAGCTCCTGACCTCACACTCGTACGCTCCAACACATGTCCAAACACACAACTCAAACAGCACCAATTTGCAGAGACACCTTAAAAGCAGCTGTAATAAATGTTTTTGGTTTCACCAAATGCTCCTCAAACTCTTCATTTTGGAAAGGCTCAGTTGATAAAGAATGATCAAACTTACCTTTTTTGTGCTTTTCACCTCATATTTTTAATTTGTGGTTCATCCAGGTTTGTTTTTCAGTTTCTTCGCACAACGCTGAAGATTTAGAAGCATTTCGCGGTTTGTTGGCAGGTGTTTGACTCTAGCAAAAAGAACGTTTGTAAAAGGCATTGTGTGTTTTTTATTATGTCTTGTTTTCTATAATCCGGTCGTTCCTCCTTTCAAAACAAGGTGTTTGTATGAATCACACTCACCCTGTCATGTCAGTTTGCAAGGAATCACATTTGGTCCATCATCAGATGTGTGACTAATTAGAAGAAGTCCCAGTATTTTTCCTGCAGTGATTAAATGTGTAAAATAGACTAAGTAATCTCTCGATCGCGGAATTGGCATCAGTAGCTCAGCTTGTTTAACAGAAGAGGGGGGAGAGGGGGTTCAGCCTCTCCATGGATACATTTGTAGACTCTTTAACTTTGTGACTGTGTATATAGGACCCTGTGAAACTGTCCTGATGCATGTGCCGGCTGCCTGGCCTGTCACTGACACGGGTGAGGTCTTACGGTGTGTTGTCTTTGTGGAGGGATTCAGGGCCTGGCACCCATCAGACACAGGAAACAGGCCCTGGCCCTGAGCTCCACATTAAACACACAGGAAATACACACAGGAAACCAGGTCTCAACTCCTTTTGCATGGCCTGCACCCTCCTCCGGCCCTCCGTCCTGCACTCCTCTCCTCCCCTTCAGATCGCAGGGAAGGCTGGCCTGCCAAAGCGTTGCTGCACACTCAGCTGACAACCTGTCTGAGCTCTCTGCTGTGTATACAGTCTTTGCCAGCACATCGACCTCACATCCTCTGCCTCCCCCGCAGTAGACTCAGATTTAGCATAAACCACGATGCCAAGGCTGCTTTTTCAAATGGAGGCTTGTAAAACCCAGTATCGCTGCATTAAATTACACTGAGCTACACTGAAATGTAAGTTTATAAATCACTTTTTTAATTTATTTGATTAAGGTATTTATTACAGATCCTTCAAAAGGAAAATCATACTTTTTAGAATCGTTGGCAAATGAGGAAAACAGATCATTGCTTTTCGAGGATTTAATTTCTTGCTCTGCAGTTTTATTATGAGACTTCTTGGGTTCATCTTTCCAGCACAGAGAGCCGCCAAGCGGCCACACAGTGTTATAACATGCCATCGAAATGACATTTCCCTTCTTTTTGGATTACCGGATGAGCCCTTCATTACTAAAACTCAACCAGTTGGTCCTGACACCAACCCTCAGCAACCCTGTGAATTTCATCCAAATCTATGCTGCAGTTTTTGAGTTTTTGGAAACAAGCAAATCAACAAACCAGCACCTTCACATCAGCTTCTTTTGGTTTACCTAATCACACATTTCCACCTTCATTTATTGTCATTTTCATCCAGTGTCAGTTTGCCTGAAGAAGCCTTTGCTGGTCTTGTGACCTCTGAGATGAAGCCAAGTGACAGTTTGACTGATCGTCACAAGATCTTTTGTAGCGAACTGTTTGATTAAAACATCAGCTGCAGCCTCTTTCCATTATTATTATTACTTGTCTCTGAATTTTCCACAGAAATGTCATCATGTTAACATTTACAGATTAAAACACTGATGGATGCCAAACCTGACCGAAGTGCATCATCCCTCTAAAGAGTAGTCATATAAAAGTGTACCTAATAAATTGACTTACTGACTAAGAATGAGGGACTGTAATGTACATGTGAACTTTACAGTGATGCAATCAATCATCTGAGACCTGTTGTAGAGACGCTCGGCCATCTGGTTTACATGTCTGAGTTTCCAAGATGGAGTCATCCATCAGTGAGATAAAGTTCTTCTGAATATTTTCGTTCCTGGATGTCCTGCCGATGTCTCGTCCTGCAGCCACAGAGGCTTCATTCACTGCTTCCTCCCTGTCACTCATTCAGCTGACATAAAACATTAAACAGGAAAGTGCATCGATCCAGATGTGAGTCGGATACTGATAGAAAGAATAGAAAAAGCATTTTTCTGCAGTCCAAGGGCAGAAATCCAGCCCGAGAGAGATAAGAACACTAGAAAATTGTCATGATAAATGATGCTGAAGAATTCCATCGTTTTGTATTTTTTCATCAGTACGGGTACTTTAAGTCCTCAGTAAAATAGTAAGCAGAGTTCTATCAGTTTATTGAACTCCTGCTTAGAGTGTGAATTGAATAAGTTTTTATTCAAAATTATTTGAGTTTCCGCCCACAGACATAAACTGCTTTGGGGTAAGAAAAAAAAAGTTGATCTTGATTGATTTGAAGCAGCTTCAAATGAAACATGCTTTGGTCTTTTGGTGCCTCAGACAGAAAAGTGGTCAATATTGATGTGATATGAAGCAAAGATCAAGCCTCCTTCCAAGTATCACCAGAGATGAAGAGACAGATAGAGAGCACGCAGATGTCAGAGCAGTAAATTGTAATAGATGAGGCAATGAGCGGCAGAGTCACGGCCATGTTTGAGGGAGACATGAGGCCTCTTGTGATTCCTTTGAGCTCCAAATGGAAAGATGGATTAGGAGTTTCATCTTCAGGCAGACCGCTGTCCTGTCTATATATCCCGGTGACACTTTGAGCGGTGACTTAATTGAAAACCGACTCCCAGAGTTTCAGACCGGTCTGCCCCCGTCAGCCCCCTGAGGTAGAGTGACCTCTTCCTCTTCAACCCCTGGTGACCTTGTGCCAGGTCCTGAGTGGCTGACTGATACTCACCTGCTTTTCATTACTTATCCAGGACAACATGTGGTGCTGCCATTATGTCCAATGCAAGAGAACGAAGAAGAATTGGGTTGTTTTTGTTTCGTTTTCTGACATACATCGCACATGTCAGGGCCCTGTGAGGTGAATGTAAGTTGTCACGTGTGACAGTCTGTTTACTCTGCCTGATGTACCTCAGGAGCCGTGCGACTGCTTTGCAAAGCTTTGCCCTTGCGTGGAGAATCAGATAAATGACAGGTTAGCTCCTCTGTAAAAGCTCATCATCTGTGCCTGTATTTTGTTACTCGGCGTTGACTTACCTGCCATGTGTCCGGAGAGCAGGATCCAGATGGAGTCATGCCCCACATGAATAAGAATGGCCAAGAGGAGCTCTGTTACATACAAACACCACAGATGCACACACACTCACACACTCATAAACGTGTGCGCGACCTTGCATATCTACACCAAACATCTCAGCTCTTCTGGAAAAAAAAAAGCGAGATCTCTGCGGGCTTCGTTTTCCTAAATCGGAAAGTGTTTCTGAATTCCCACCACGTGCAACATCTTTTCAGTGGAAATAAGGCTGCAGGGCAACCAAATGTAAATGGGGGGCGGCCTGCACTGACTAGAGGGAGCATGTCCAGAAACACACTCTCACATGCTGCTCAGTGTAAAGTTATTCTGCACAGCATCTCAACACAAAGTGGAGGCTCCCTCAGTGCAGGTCTCGCCTCGCTGCTGTTTGTGAGCTTAATGATCCGAAACAAAGAGCGACAACCTTCATGGGGCCATTACACACCAACTGCACGCTCAATTCATGCCCAGGCATTGTAAAGATCAGACATGGTGATGCTGGTGGAGTCAGTCTACGTGCAGATATCAGCCTCACACAGGAGGGTTTCACTTAAGTATTTTGGGTAATGGAGCATGTTGTGCATGTAGCAGCAACTGGTAGCAGACGTGATGCATGAGAACTAATTTGTGTATTCACATAGTGTCACATATACAGTCGTGTACCTAAACATTTATGAAGGAAAGTGTTTTTCCCTCACTGTCCATCTTTTAGTGATTGAGCTGCTTTTGTTGCTTTTTTAAGAGCTTCTTTCACTCATATTTATTCTAATATGAGCAGAATGATGAATCTGCAGGGTTATTCTCTCGAGGGCTTTATTGGTATAGTATATCAGTTTAATCATCTCATTCTGAAGCTGCAAAAACACATAAAAAAACATTACAGAAGGAAAAAAGTACACAGCTTTTTTTCTGGTTCCTGCACAGCAGTCCTCATTGCAGTAGCTTATGGGAGAGTCCTATTTCATCTGTGAAAACAGTCAAGTCATCGGACCTTGACTCGTGGAGGCGAGAAATTCTGGCCAGCGCTGCAGAATGGAGGGTCTGCTGGAGAAAGTATTGGCTGTGCTGATTTAACTAGCAGAAAAGCCTCTTTGATTCTTGTCACATCCTGTGAGCTGAGCCAGGAACCTTGAAGCCCGCCGTGGTATGTGGTGGGTGCGATGACATTGTGTCCCCAGGGAAATATTGTGTTACGCTGCTGGTTTTCAGATCAAAAATTAGGCTTCAGGATGCTTTGGTGCAGGGATTTTCCAATAAGTGGATCAAACAGTGGTTTTAAAGTCGAGTATTGATGTCATTAATGGATGATAATCCTTGTCATCACATGCTGAGAAAGAAAAGGGTAATGTTGTAGCTTCACATGTGTTTCCTCTCTTTAAGGAATGTTTGTAATCCTGTGAGTTAAGCATTAGAAGAGGAAATATTCTCCTTATATTGGGACAGAATGAGTGTCTTTTAAAAAGTTTTGTCTTCTCAAATATAAAACTCTGTTTTCTGGCATTTCGGTGCTCACATAGTGGAAAGTAGTTCGTCATCCCACTGGATCAGTAATGAACTGTAACTGTTTTTTGGTGTGTTTTTTTGACTGAACACTCACATTTTCTCAACCACACACCCAGTGAAAGTTTCCATTCTGCCTGTACATGGTGTTACTTTGGAGCCATTCGAACTGTTCAGTCCTGTCCGGCTGAATCTGAGGGGGCACAGCGGGCCGTACTGTGCAGAAATGCAGTTAAAGGAGTGAAGTAACTGCATGGGTTAGCGCACACAGGCTTGCTTTGTGTGGCGGCCTGTTTCCTGTATTCACAGGAAGCTCCCATATTGGAAACAGATTTTCCCTGACAGTTGATTTGAGCGAAAGCCCAGCTGAAACCACTCTCAGCTGCTTCAGCCTGCACACACACAAAATGAAGAAGGAATCGAGGGAGGGAGCAGCTTTGAAACTCATCTCCCTCATCTCGCGGGGTGTGGGGTATTTCCTTCATTATTTCTTTTTCATTTTATGACCACTTTTTTTTTTTCACTCTCTTTCGCTCTCCTCGCTAAACTGCCTGCCACATGTGGAGCTCGTGTTACACTGCTGAGTGGGGTTCGGCTTTTTCAAATGTCAACACACGGGGAGCCTGCCCGGGTGGAGGAGTCACCCCGGCCTCGGCTCCGTGGAGAAGGGGTCCGCACAGGGCCCCGCGTGGTCCGACAGGGATCCAAACGTAAATACAGCATGCGACATACCATCACCGCCTGCTTTTAAACCCCTCAGACGGTGGAAGTTAATATCTGAGCGTCACACTGCAAGCAGCCAGTCGTCTGTTGGGTGTATAAAACTGTCAAGAAAAATCCAGCTGACCCTGGTCTCAACCCAAACACAGTCACTCTGCTGCATGTGCACTCGCCTGTCAGCGTCAGGCTCACGCAGGAGCACCGACGCAGTCTTGTTCTACACTAGATTTACAACCTCGTCTGCGAGTTTACTTTTACACTCTGAAATAAAGGGATAATGCATCATTCTCAGGACTCCTCTTTATTTTAAGAGATTGGAGGTTTATTTAAGGCTTCTAGACTTCCACGAAAAGTGAACAAAGACAGCTGCAGTTAAATTCTCATCAAGATTCTTAAAGGTTTATAGTTGAAATTTTAGTCACTCTAATGTGCTGAAATTCAATGTTTCAGTGTTTATTTGATGATGCTACATTTACAATTATTGTTCTTGACGTTGTTGCTTGTACATGATCACAGTAATGTGACATTACATATGTCATAATGTTCGTCTTGGTGGAGACAATGACTCCTCAGTGACCAGCACAGCAGCTCCTGATGTCTGTCCAGGTATCACCCAGTAGCCGTGACCATCCCTCATGGGTGCTGTAGCCAGGATCACCATAGTGATAACCCAGAGGTCAAGGGAAGTGTGCCAGAAGTTGGACCCCCCACACTGCGGGCAGGGTCTCCAGGGGCCACACTGTTATATCTCTGAGAACTATTGTTTACATTGTGTGCAGGGACCGAGAAAAGACAAACCTAAACAAGAACGGTTCTCAAAAGTTTTCCCCCCAAACCGAAGGGCTCCGTTCTCAGCGTTCTCTCTCACAGTGGCGCGCTGGATGGCTCTGCTGCCCAACAACACTCAGGTTTAAGGTTCGAACGTTCGTTTAAGTTTGTATTTTCTCTCTATGCCCATGTAGGTTTGTCTCCAGGTGCTTCCTCCCACAATTTAGTGCAGGCACGCTACACAAACTCCTGATTTTAAATGGCTGCAGGTATGAAAGTGTGCACAGGTGGCTGTCTGGCTCTCTGTGTTAGCTCAGCAGTAAAACTGGTGACCTGTTCATGGAGTTCCCTCCTTAGCTGGGAGAAAGTTTCTACACCCCCTTCAGCCTCTATGAGTTAATGGATGAAGTGAACGAACTGAGAAAGAAATTTAATCCTCTCTATTGTCACAAACAATGCTCATGGCACAGATCTGTAGTATCTGATCTTATAAAACAGGGAAAAAAATGGTTGTAAATACATAAATCTGCCGAGCAGTGCACTTGTACAGCAGGCACAGTACCATAAATTACAATCCGCACATCTATACATGGTTACATTTTCTCCCAATGTGATATGCAACACTGTCAGGAGTCATAAAAACAGCACTTTTATTGGGAGACATTAAATATACATTTTGATTCGAATAATTCACTGAGATTTTATGCTTGGATCAGACAGTCTCATCATTATGTTATATTGCTTTGAGATGATAACAGTGGGCGCTGTAAAATATATCTTATGTTGGGCCAAATCTCAGTGTTCTCAAAACTGCAAACAGAAAAGAACCAAAATCCATCTTCTACTGATTTATCCAACCTGAAGTTGCGGTCGTGCTGAAGCCGATCCCGGCTGACGTTGGGCTGAGTCAGGGTCAGGGAAGCCAGTTCATCATGACACAAGCACAGAGGGACACGTTCACACCTACCGTCAATTTATAGAGTCACCAAGTGAACTTACATGAGTCATACAAGCATGTGGAGAACATGCAGATGTCACACAGGACGGCTGCCGCGCCCAGACTCAAACGTGGGGCCTTCTTGCCATGAGAGGGGAGAAGTTCAAACCACCATCTCACTGTATGTTCCCAAAATGTGACATTCAATATGCATTTGTGCTCAGCTTTTTAAGCATCAAATTAATGAACTAGGTTGTGAGATCGCGCTGCAGCGACTTCTGTCTGTCACAAATTCACCATCTTTCACCTCCAGCTGCTGTGTTTTCCCATCATCTGTGTCACAATCCCTTTATTCCCACCCGGTCTCCTCTCTCCTGCTGTGTGCTCGTTTGGTCGACTGCAAATCCTTTGTCCCGTTGTGGTGGTGGGCCGAGCCCCCCTCCATACCTTCCAGGTGCTGTAAATGAGCCGTGGGCCTCTTGACAGTGAGCTCCCTCTGACAGACACGCAGCAGATGTGGGCGCGCTGTACATTCAGCCGCACCGACATCGAAACAATTCATAACAACTGTCTGCTCAGATGCTGCATTATTCCCATGATGCCATAACTCCACTGCCCTCCTCGCTGCCGACAGCGACCAGATGCATCTGTGCTCTCACACAAGCTCTATAATCCACCGAGGACAGAAATAAACCACAGTAGACAGAGGATGTGCTGCAGGCGATGGTGCAGACAACGCTTCCATGGGTTTTATGAGTGAGGGGAGACGAGTGGACACAAAGCCACTAAACAGAAAGCCCTTCATGGGTTTGTTCAAAAGGTCCCTTGTGATTGTTTATTTACTGAAGTGACAATCAAACAAGGCTGATTTTAGGCTCCAGGGTGTGTGCTGCAGCCCGGTGCTGGGAAAGAATGCGCTCTCTTTGTCATCGCGCGCCGCTGCTCGTGTCTATATTTGAACATGAGAATCTCGGCTGTGGTCAACCAGATGCCTCGCTCTGGCTTCAGACGGGGAGTTTTTCCTTGGCGTGGCCTCGTGATTAAACGCTGGGACGGAGCAGAGCTGCAGAGCAGTCGGGATCGCTCGCCACAAGCCGCGATCCCGACGCTGCAAAATCTCACAGCGAGACGAGAGCGATTATCTGACCGATGGCTGTGCGGAGATTGCTCCTTGTTTTCCTTTTGCTGATAAATCTGTTTTGCCACGATAAACAAGGAGCCATACATTTATTTTACTGCTACAGTGTGACAAGGTGAATTTGTATAAGATAAGGACTCTGTAAATGTCACACATCTGCTTGAAAAAACAGAGCGAATGTAAATAAACAGTCCAGCTCCGGTGAAGTGATTTTAAGCAATCGAAGGCAAATGTCTTCTGTTATCTTTCTTCTCTGCGTTTTCATTCCACACGTTTTCTATCTTGACTTCTAATCTTGCCATCGCCTCGTCGTGTCGAAGCTCGTCGTCCCCGCGTGAACCTCATCGTACACGTGGTTGCGGTTTGGTTGGCCTCGTTTCAGAGAGAGTTTTTTTCTGTCCCTCACTGCTTTCAAAAGCTTTTCACACCTGGATGTCAGGGAAGACGCAGCTGCTGCACAGCTCAGCACAACGCTGCCATCCAGAGCGGTTAGCAGCTCTTCACCAGCTGGATTCACATCAAAAAATTCACATTTATCGAAACTTGTATAGTTATTGGTGTTTGAGAATTTACCAGAACATTGTTACATCCTACAGTGGGCAAAAGTGTCGCCGGCCATTTGTTTGGCACTAAAGTATATTTATCTGTGAGAAAAGTATTCCTGGTAATCTGTGTGGTTTCACACCAACTACAGAAAAAACTAAAGCAAGATTTGTAGCATCTGAGGTGTTTGCAGCTGTCGGCTAGAAATGCATTTGAAAAGTGATAGTGTGACAAAATTTAAAGTTACAGCCTTCACACAACACTTGCAGTGCTTCACGATGACCCGGTGTACTCGTGCTGCTCGCAGTGATGCCAGCTACTACAGAATTATCAATCACTTAAAGAAATTGTACCAACTATATCTGCAAACTTCTCGTCTCTGTTCAAGGTTCACCAAGAAACTCGGTCCAAGATGATCAATACCGAAACAGCTGCTCGTCCTCATCTTTGTTTCACAAACTGGAGGAATTTTTGAGGGCAAGACATCTGAGATCCAGGGAAAATGTTGTTTGCACAAGTTGGATATTGTTGCAAATTGAAGTCATAGGTGCTATTAGTCGCTGTCAACCATGAAATTCTCTGATGCCTGATGTTTCTGTGTTACCTCTCTATTTCTTGAGATCCAGCCAAAGTTGTTAAAACATTTTAAGTGATTTTATGAGAAACAGTCACCTTTTAAAATCCAACACAACAAAGGTCACACTCCTTTCACACGATTCAAATTATCTGTCAAATGAAATCTATTTAGGAAGCAAAAATCTGCTCCTTCCTCCAACAGACCCTGCTGAATGCCAGTAAACGATGCAAAACCCAGCAGAAATACATCCACTCATAAACCCACCCAAGAACCAAATAACTCTCCTTTTGTAGCGTGTAGTCTGGTGCCAATTATCCTGATTGGAAGAGGCACTCTGTGGACGTGATTACATTGCAGCACCAGAGTCACACAGCATCAGGTGTGAGACCACATGGAAAACCTGAAACAGGAGATGGATGGTGTGGTGGGAGAGAGAGAGGGGGGAGGTGGGAGAGGGGGCGAGGGCGAGCCGACTGCTGCTAGAGTCCAGCTGTGGTCCACTCAACAAATTAGAGCTCGCAAGGTTTTCACTGCCAAACTAATTGAAATTGGATTCCTTCACAAAAGGCCGCACCTTTTCCAGGCTGAAGAAAACAGCTCGCTCTCATTTCCCTGCTGGTGGAGCAAAAGTTTAGCCAAGCAGCCTGCAGAAAACACAGACAGAGGCCTGCAGAAAACACAGACAGAGGCCTGCAGAACGCGGTTTTCGCCTGTCAGGTTGGGGTTTCGGAAAAACGGTGGACATGCTT
>JAUESE010000080.1:9477325-9487626 GCA_032274725.1 Malacoctenus triangulatus
CACACACACACACACACACACACACACACACACACACACACACACACACACACACACACACACACACAGCTGTGATTATGATAAAACTTTAAGTTGAAGGTAGTAGAAAAAGACCTTCTTCATAAGCACAAATGTATGCATGCCCAGCAGTAAAGTGAAAGCAGCTCCCGAGTTGGCAGCAGGTTTGATTGGAAGGCTCCAGGAGGACATAATCCCCGTCAGTGAGAGAGCCTCAGACGAAGCAGGAGCTGAGTCAGCTCGATCCGCTTGTTCCATTGAACACCAAAACTCAGGCAATAAGATTGTTTCTGTTTGCCTCTTTTCAAAGTGCCTCTATCTCACTTAGCTCAGCCTAAATTAATCATTAACAGCCAGATGAGCACACACTTGCATGTTTTAGTTTCTTTTAGATTCAATGACATGTTGTGGTAAAGATAAACTGCTGCTTTTGCAAAACAAACATCTCACACAGGTTGCACACAACTCCGCTCAGATCATTCAATTAAAATGGGACTGTTTAATGTCGATAGCACAGTTATAGGCCCTAAAAGTGGCTGTATTGATGTTGAACTCAATGTTTTCATTAGTGACAATCACACACACAAGGACAAAAGCACATACACAAACAAACACTCACACAATTACCTACTTAGCATTTGTATTCATGCAGCCGGTTTTTCTGAACACCCGTTTGGACCGTCTGCTTTTAATAACGACATCAATAACAGCAGTCACACGAACATTTGATCTTTTGGAATGCAGGCTTTGCAAGGAGGAAACAAAGTCGCATGCTCTGACATACAAAAGTAAAAACCCAGTACTTCATCACACAAACACATTAGATCAAACGCAATGTAATTTAAAGGTAGTTCTATAAAGTGGTTAATTGTTCTTTTGTCATCTTGCATCATTTCTGCATTACTAAGTTGTTATTTTTATCTGTGCCCAGTAATCCCATTTCCCTCACAGGAATGTTTTTTTTCAGCTGATATTAAGTTGAGTACGAGTTGGTGCGGTGTGTTTGAGGGAAAGTCAGGCTGCTCTCCGCAGGCTAAATTATAGCCCACACAAAAGCTCCGCGCAACACACACGCACACATACACACAAATTACAAGTGGCACAACCGAGCTCATGTTGCCAAGGATTTCTCATTTAAAGTTAGAAAGCCAGGTATGGGGTCTCACAGACATGTCTCGATTGTGTCCTGCTGCTTTAAAAGGTATTTCTTTATGGGATGGAAAACAACACCAAAGGACAAATGTATTTTAATGGCTTTTCCACATTCTTTCCAAAAAACGCTTTGTTTTTGGCCAGAGGCGTTTTTACAAACAAATCACACCGCTGACTGAAGAGCTTGTGGAAAAGATACGATACAACAGTGCCTGAGCATCTCCACACACACACACACTTTTTGAAACTATAGTTTAGCTGCGCATGCACACCATATCATTGGACAATGAAAGGGTGTGACAGCGTATGTTATTGCTTCTTGAATTGTGTAATCAACATAAGAGTACAGTAGCATGTGTCACTGTCCGAACATTAAAAAACAAAAGGACAAGCTGCGAAACTCAAACTAAAACCACTGCATTTGATTTTTAAGGCCTCTTCGCTGTTTAATTGTTTTTCCTCAGTTAAAACCAGTTGTGCTGATGTTCTGCAAACCAGAACCAGGCAGCAGCAGCAGACACAGGATGGGTGTGCTAGTTTCCTTTACCAGCCAAACAAAAGACCCACATCTACTTCTCTTTAACATGCAGCCAGCTAAAAGAGGAAGTGACAGATGGGGGTGGGGTGAAACAGGAAATGACATCAATAGCATCTGCAAGACAGTCAGCAACCATGATCAAAAATGGTAAAAGGGAGTCAAGGGTGAGACGGAGGGATCAGTGGCAAAAGAGGAAGCAACTGGAGTAATAGTTGAAATATTTGTGCTGTTTAGGAATAAAGTTACTTTATGAAGAATTGAATCAACAGCACACTTTAAAAAGAAGTTAAGCGTGTGTGAAAAAAGCCCAAAATGCACCAAAAGCAAAGGTTATAGTTGGATGTGTGCGAATGTTTGTGATGGTGGTTTGAACACGTGTGACTGTGACAGAGGCGGAACAGTAAAAGATTGCAAGAGTGCACAGATTCTGATTAATGCATTTGTTAAGTTAAAAAAATATGATGTTATTGTTGCCACCTGATGACCTCATGACCAATCTTTTGAAACTGAATCAGAGGTAATTAAGTCTTTGTGCTTTTTTTAAGCAAGCTAAACTGCATCAGTGTGAGGACAGTACAGTGAATATTTGCTCCCTTCCTTTATGGATTTGTATACTGTTCATTTTTTCCAACATTTTGGCTTAACAATCATCACCGAAAAACTTTACAAATATATCTTAAACACCAATTGAAAACTGTAAAATAAAAAATCTCAATCAGTTGTATTCATGAGGATAACTGAACAAGAAATGTCAGGATACAAATGAAATGTCCGAAAATATCTCGAGAATCCAGAAAGCAAAAATAACGATCTGGCTTTCGTATGTCCAGTTGTCAGTGGACCTCCCCCCCCACCCCACCCTACACACACACACTTCAAATAAAATGACCTTTTAGTTACTGTGTTGACAGTGCAGCTGTCACAACATCATCATCCACAGCCCCCTGGGGTAAAAACATACCCTCACCCTGTGTGCTATCTAAACCATACCCCCATCTGTCCCATTCACACGGGTCCCTGCTGTTTCAGTTATGTTAGGCACCTCACGAGATGCACTCCCTTTGTCGGACCCTCCTCAGATGAACCCGCAAAGGGTTGCCAGCATCAGCCAAGCGCCTGCAGAGTGAAAGATCAAGTGATGTCTGGAGTGAAACAATCAGCTGATGATGGAAACCTTTGTGAGGGTGAGGATGGACTGTGATGCACATCCAGAAAACAGAGAGTAAACTTGCACTTCTGGAGAAGTGACACCTGTTCTATCTGCTGTCTGGCTTCTGACAACTTAACAACATCACCTTTTCACAATGGAGAGACTCATTGTCAGTCAGAGCAAAACACAAACAGGCCTGTTGTTGGTGACATTTTACATGATTAAATCTGGGATGTAGCTCATCAACTATAAATTGTCTGACTTTGCCCTGGTGTCGATAACACCAATATACACAATCCCCCTCATTCCTGGAACAAGCCATAAAAAGACCATCTTTATGGTCTGATGAGCTTTCCTGCACAAAAAATGTCCCAAACTTTGGTCAGATCTGTTCACTCCAACTACACCACCCACTCAAGTTCAATGCTTCTCCTCCTCTAGATGGTGTAGATCACGCTTACCAAAGTCTCTACTGAAAACAGCAGCTTTTCTTCTTTCCCTGGCTAACATCTTGACATTTGGCTGTTTAAGTGTACTTTAGCTGTTCCAACATATATAGGCTCAAGGCCGAGAGTGCAGGCTGGTCCCAAGGGGAACCCAGGAGCACCAGACCTTCCAGTGCAGAAAAATGACAGGATAACCCTATGAGGATGGAGGAGAATTGAAGTGAGCTCATTTCCTATAATGGAAAGAAAAAGGAAATGGATGGTGGGAGGGGATAGAGGGTATAATGGCTCGCTCCATGTCTACTTAATGACATGGTTGAACAAAGAAAGCCCCGACCCCTGGCTACCCGTTGCCCAAAGGCACTTGAAAACGTAAGCAGTATAAAGAGGGGAACTTTGGCACTTGTAGTGATGCTATGGGGGGTCATGAACTTGAATTGTATTTTTCAGGCATTGCAAAATAAGGAGCATCACAGGGCACCTTCTTAGGCCTTCATACAACAGTTTTAGGCAGCCTGAAACTTTCTACTCTGGAAGTTTTAAGTTCATATCCCAATAGATGAGGGTCGAATAAAGGGGTGGGTGAACACACGAAAGAACAGCAACAGAGTGTGCTTTCAAACAGGACCCTACTAATAAGTCCTCACAAAAATACAAATTCACCATCACTACAATACAAACACCTTCTGACCATTAGGTTAAAATCTTCTCTAGTTGGAGCAATCAGAAATAACAAAGTGTCCATCCATCCATCCATCTGATAGCAAGTCGTAATAAATACCAAAACTGATATTCACAATACACAATATTTCTTTTGAGAATATAATAGAACCTTTTTGTGTGCTACATATTAGAGCTTGTACCCTCTACTTTTAGCCAACGTTGCCAAATGCAAAATGCTTCAATCTATAGTCCAACAAGCTGCAGTCTTCACTTTCCTCTTTTGAAAATTCATCAAGCAGAAAGTGCATGAGCAGAGGAACAAACCTGTAATTGGTCATATATTACTGAACTATACAGCGTCCCCAACTGAGGTCAGCGCTGAAAGGGATGGCCACAAAACAGTTACAACTACGCACACACACAGAGGTACACACAAAAAGTTGCCACGCTGCCTTCCTTTGCTCAATAAAACACCGACCTCATCTCTACGCGACTGCAGTGTTTTTATGAAGCAGCAGGACCCGTATATGAATAAAGTGAAGCTATAAGCTGCAGCTGGAGATATGGATTGAGTCGGTGGTGGAGGATTTTCTAAGCTATCAGTATTTCCTGAGCAGAGAGGATAGTGTAGCCTCGTCCCTGCGGACCGGCAGAGAGACACGCAGTCTGTAGGAGAGGGCTTTATCTTCAGAGCTCTCCCCGTAATTGCAGGATATTCAGCCTTTTCACATACACATTCATAGATCTGCTAACCAGTGCGTCACACAGCTAATTAGGCAGCACTGTGGTGCAGGCAGTTGAGTAAACAAGGTCACGTCACCTAAAAACATAGGGCAGGAGTACATTTGGATAAAGTAAAAAATGGGCATCTATCTGCCAATATTTCCTCCGTTGCAATGCGGAAGACAAGGGGTTGGTGTTGCTTTTTTTGGAAGGGCACTCTGTTGTGAGAGAAGGTTTTGAAAACATGAAGTTGTTTATTCTCGAGGAACAGGTCAGGCTGACTCGTTTGACTCCAGAGAAACCAAGGTCTCTGTAATGAGCCGAGTGTAATTACACCTGACACCCACTAAAGTTCTGCCACTGACTTTAATAAGAGGGAGGCACTCAGTGTGTCTGTGTGGTTCTGACCACATGGGCTGACCAGTGCAAAATGTGTTGTCTTTTGTAGTCGAACCTCACTACAGTAACTAAGCTGTAATGAAGGCTTAACCAAGTGCATGAGTTTAATTGAACTGAGCACAGGTTCAATATGCTTCAAAGGAAATCCAGCTATATCAAAAGGCTTGTTTTTGGGTGAAGACAGCAAATTGAAAAAAAAAATCCTCTTGATCAGTGTCAATCCCTCATTTGCTTTTGTGATCTCATCCCGAAAACGTGTTGAGTCACCAGAGCAAGACAGAAAAGGACCTGACAGGAATATTTCCTGACAACCAGGCACACTTATCAACAACTGGCAAAAATAAATAATCGGATCAGGCTCTCGTTCTGCTTTCGACTCCTACTGTGGCGACAGCTCACGTTTCCCAGCTCAGTTCTGCGAAGATTGATTGCTTTCACAAATGGTAGCCACATTTTTTGATCAATACCGCATCTGCAGCGGCAAGTGTTGAGAGAAGGTATCCAATCAACATGTTTAAGGGAAATGAAAGCAACCGTTTGAAACCCACAGGGGACAAGCCGCCTTTCAACAAGTGTGACTGTGGGTACGACATAGTGACAGTGGGCGGAGTGAAAACTCTTCATACGTCACGTCTTGTTCTGTGTTTTCTCATTGAAAACAGGAAAAAAGTGGGTGTAAAAGATGTGCAGCGAAAGTTTTATGATCAGATCCTGAAAACAAAACAATTTTTCCAGTATAGTGTTGAGAATTGAAGCTAAAGTTAAAAGTTCTTGTAGCATACTCAATAGAAAAACTGTGCTGTCAGCTGTGTTGCTTAATAGCTGACCAATCATTTCTTCATACCAAACAGTTTATTTGCTGGGCCTTGTGGTCACAACTTGGGCTGACAGCAACCAAGTGTGACACAAAAATCATTTGCCTGGCATTATTTAAGCAGTCAAACTAAATCGCATAAGAGAATTATTTTGAAGTCGAAAAATTTAATTTACTTGAAATTAGCAGTACATAATTTGGCCATTGCTCTATTTTGCCTTTGGAATTTTGGTAGAGAAAATACATTTATCAATATCACTGCTCTAAAAATCAGTGTTCAGGAGCTTTCGGACCCTTCTTGAAAAGTTCTGCTGTGGAGGGCAGGTGGGCTTATGAGTGGTCAGGATCTCTGGAGCTACGCTGTCCTGCTTTCCTGTCCTTTTGTCAGGCTCAATACAAAAAATCCAGGGTTAAGAAGGGCCAGGTGAGCACAGCACCCACTTAGACCAGCATAGAGGGGAGTGTGGAAAAAAGCTCAGGCAGCAGGAGACGCTCGGGAGTTCCTTTCCAACATGGGCCAAAGGAACGGAAACTTTCTTTTGGCACACTGGTCACTTTTTTTTGGTTTACCATGGAAGGCCAACCGGGTTCATGATCTGCAGCAAAGAAAATATCTCTCATCTGTACTGGGAATTTCCTCAAATGGTCCAGAACAAGCAGGAGGAATTTGCAGGGTAAGAAAACCACGGTTTCTCCAGACTTAATGAACTGTTCAGTCAGAAATGCCACTGGATTGGGCAACAAACTGCACAAGCAGTCATCAATGAAGCAAAAGAATGAAATACTTGACGGCCGTTAGCCGTTTGTTCATCCCCTACAGAAGACGATGATTTTCAGTGCTCAGTAGTTTTCTGCATTTTCAACATCAAACACATCGAGACAGATTGAAGTCACATCTAACCAAGAGTTGGCATGATGCTCACTCCAAGTCCAACCTCCTGACAAAAGCTTCGGCAGTATATGTAGATTAAAAAACAATCATCCCTGCAGCAGTCACAAGAAAAAGAGGAGAGCAAAATGACTGGTTTCTAATCATGTGTGGTTTTAGCTTTTTTTCAGCGGCAAACAAAACAGGTGATCCACAGCAGCAGTAGACAAGTTGAAGAAAAAAAAAAAATCTGTACGAAACTTCGACAGGCTTCTTCATACATCACCTTTCAGTGCAAATGCACATGACGCCAGACTGAAAACAAGAAGAGCTTATTTCCATTCCTGTGGCGTGGTGATGTAACGTGGCTGCCTTTATTTTAGGTTTCCCACCCGATACTTCGATCACAAATGAAACGAGCCGCGGGCTGAAACATATGTCAGCCTTACATTGTTACGAGTGGCAGCCTTACTGCCGTGACCACAGGGAGCCGTTTAGAGGAATCCGGGCCAATTCAGAGCTGTAGGAACGACAAAGCCATAAACTGTGCCTGTAATGTGTTGTGCAATGCACGCCTTCTGTTGTAAATCATGTCACAAAGCAACATGCTTACAATCCTCACTGGAAATAAAAAACACACAGTACCACTGAAGAACTCGTATTTGAGCCTCAGAATAGACCAGATTGTTTTTCTCCTCCAAATACGATCAGAATTTTTTTTCACCACAGCCCGATAAAAGTTTATTTTCCATCATTTATTTCCTCTGACAGCTGTGGGGGGTGGGGTTGAGAGGGGGTTCACTGCACACTTCTTTTTTTCACACTCAAACATCCAAGATATTTTTAGTTCGAGTTTATATATTTAAGATGGAAGAAATCTTCTCGCTGTGCCCACAAGCTGCATCCATGGGTTCAGTTTGACAATGCAGTCTGTAAAGCCTCCAAGCTAAAGTGTTCATGTACAATTAAAATAATCATGACTGAAGAGTGTGTTTTTTGTTTTTACAGTAATTACAGTGAATCACTGAGAGATCGTTACTCCTGCTTCACAGTGTTTATTGAAAAGTCTGCCAAGAGGACGTTTTTATGTCCATGAAAGCCTCTTCTTTCTTTAAAATGGCGAGGACACCAAACAGAAATTTACCTGAAGTGAGCAGCGACACTGTTTTTGGAGGACGAGGAGAAGATTAAATGTCAATCAAAGACCAGAATCAGCAGGGAGGCCTATGAAAGAGCGCTTCCAGTTAATGAATGCTTAAGCCCCAACGGCATGAAGTCCTCTCAGCTACATTAACTAATGGCTTTCTCTGGGGACAACTAACAAGACCAAACAATCCGATGCTGCCTTCTTTTTGGTGGAGCTTAATTAGCGCAAGCAGTTACCATGGAAATGTTTGATTGGTTTTATTTGTTTACAGCGGGTAATTTGTAACACAAAAAAGTGAAAAAAAAAAATGCAAAAATATTTTGGTGTGGTTCTATATGGCTGGACTTCTTGTCGTTGTTGTGCTGAGGCTTTCATTCACAGATGACTCAAAAAGAGAGTCTTCGCTTCCGCTCCCGCTAACAGCAGCAGCCAGTCTTCCCCTTGAACTTCAACTCTGCGGCTCACGTCTGAGTCTCCAGAGTTGTGCGATTGGCAGTTTATTAGACAGACAGCTTAACAGCACGCAACGAGGAGAGCGGTGGGATTTTACTCAGATGTTCTGACGAGCACTCCAGCGGCTGACAGCTAAAAGGGATACCTCGATGTGCGATGTGACACCTCGGGAAGGATGTCACACTCCTGTCATGCATTATTGCACGCAATAGATAATTATTACAGCAGAGGCTTTTAACAATGCATCCTTCCCGTATTGGCTCCCCTCACACTTCCCGATTTGACTGAGGTTGTTAATTATTCGGTGAGTGAATAAATGAATGTCGTCAAAACAAGGTGGAGAACATTGGTTTTTCCAAAACATTTTCTTTCCTGTGTAAAATACTGATTGAGGATAAAAGAGGTAAAAGTTCACTCACACTCAAAATGCTCAAAACGGTGCTTTTTTTTAAAAAAACAGAATGAACAAGCTAGATAAAAACTTTTACTTGCATGACGTGGTTTTAACGCACAATTTCATAATCCCTCGGGTTGATTTCAGACCTCTCCTGTAATTCCACACAACCCTCACACGCTGGACCGGATGGTAATTACCGATATGAAAGCTGCTGTACAGAGCAGGGTGTGTAATTAGCCTTCGAACCACGGGCACAACTTAACAACCAACCGTCTCCTTAAAGACCTGAGAGGGAAAAACACAGTACGTGTTGAAGTCAAAGCACATTTTTTTTACAGTTCAGAAGGACAAAATTATTCTCTGCAACACGTTTTAGCTCGTGTGTGATCCCAACAACAAGAACTAATCAGTAACACTCCCAAGAGACGATTTGTTTTTGGTCATAAAAACCTCCTTAATGTACCATATTAAGTAATTATTGTGTCAAACAAGGTGTCTTCATATTATCTTTTCTAAAAATCTCACAGTCATTTCAGAAAGCAACAATCCATATAGGCATGAATATAAGGTTTCTAAATCAACGAGCACGAGACAAAACATAATTACAGGTTTCAACTTTTAATCAGAGGAGCTGTAACGAATCGCGACACGCTTCCTGCATCCCTGAGTAGCTCACCGAGAGAGGCTCTAAATAAATCACAATGAAAGCTTGCATGAGGAAAAAACGGTGCAGGGCCGTAGAGAAAGAACATGCATGTACGAGGAGAGCCCAAGAGGCGACGTGTCCGTATGAGTTAGACAGCAGCAGAAGTGTGTCCTGTGGTGCCATCGAGCACTGCCGGCCCCAGAGACAGAAGAGCCAAGATGTTTGAAAGCCTGGGAAAAAGTCATTCTCACAATCAGTTGTTTCGTGTGTGTGTGTGTGTGTGTACTGCAGCCCACTCCAGGCAGTGCTGGGAACACTCAGGACTGTGCCCCCCCCCCTCTATCCAACCGCCAGCCCACTCATTATCAGCCAGACCCTGCCATGTCTGACCCCTCAGTCCAGTCCAATGCTGAGAGGACACCATTCCACACAGCCCCGCTCGACTGTCCCCTCCGATTATCTCACAATAACGCTCACACTCAGCAGCACGTTGTGAAACTGGCTTCAATAATTTCCACACATCCTTGTGAAAGTCAGGCCCCCTGAGCTCCAGAGCGCTGGTTCTACTTCAAACTTTCCCAAGTACTGCTCAGTGAAAGTCCCCTCTGTGTGTGTCAGAGCAGCTTTAAAAAGGAGCTACGGGGGACATGCTGAACATGTGAACTTCAATGGTGGCAGATGAGGTCTGCAGGAGAGCTTCAGCGCTCACTGATGTACTGCCACGTTTGTCTCCTATGAAGGGGGGGGGAGGAGGCTCCAGAAGAGTTCTGGTGTCATGCAGAGCTTCAGTGGAAACTGAGATGTTCCTGCTTAACAGTATTGCCTTGGGGGGGGGAAGAAAAAAACCCTCTCCTCACTCCTCACAGTGGGGGGGGGGGGGGGGGCTT
>JAUESE010000080.1:9505178-9515178 GCA_032274725.1 Malacoctenus triangulatus
CAAAAAGCTATAATTAAAGTATCTAAAAATAAAAAAGTAGTCTCGTTACATTGTGAGGAAAATACCAACAAAAAAACTACCAGAGCAGCCCTGCATGTTTTCCATGTGTTCCTGCTCCAACACACCTGGATCTCGTTGGAGTCATCATGCAGCTCTGCAGCAGAGCCTGATGACGAGCAGCTTATTGCCATCAGGTGTGTTGGAGCCTGGACACATTGAAAACATGCAGGGCTGCGGCCCTCCACGACCAGGATTGGAGACCCCTGCAATAGATAATGAAATTGCAAAACTAAATACACAGAGTGAACTGATGTATTTTGATAAAGCCAGTATACAGACTGGTTCTTAGTTCTTAATGAATAGAGAAAATCCCCTCGTCCTTCTGTCTCCCTCTAAATCAAGTATAAACATACTGCTGCAAAGATTAAAAAACATGAAAAATGAACAAGTTTCAGGATTTCCTAAGAAAAACATCACAGTGGCGAGGTGCTATTAATTTGCACAAGATGCTTTTGTAGAAATCACAGTGACCTGTTAACGACAGTCAGAATTAAATGGCCCTCTTGCGATGCCGAGTGTCAAAGCCGCCGTTTGATGACGGTGGGTTCAAACAGCTCCGCCAGCAGAAAGCTTGAAAGGCGCCACAGTCACACAACTCAGATCAAAATAAGGAGCTTTCTGTGCCACGAGGGAAAATCCTCCAGACATGACTGCCAGCAAGGAGAAGCCAAATCATGTCCTCGGATCACATTTTAGGACGGTGGTCGTTTTTTAACCATAGCCTCAGTTTCTCACAGATTCATGTCTATCTGTGCTTTCAAGTATCCAGTTACCACGAAACAGGAGTACAATACATCAACTTTTCTATCTGTGCAACGAGCCAGTTTATAAAACCAGAGGGTAACAATTTCAGTCAGGTGTGGTAGAGGAGAATTGCACTGATCTGGAAAAATAAATTATAATGCACATTTATTTTTGTAGCTTTTTTATGCAGAAAATGCACGATTTCCATGATCATCTTGTATTTTTCATATTGTGCATGCTGTAAATGTTGCATGCCTCCTCTCTTGTGGATCTGTAGAGGTCTGCAGGCACCACACCCACGATGCCCACTGTGAAGCCCACCAGTGTCTCTGGCGTTGGAGGTAAATGGGGAGAACGGGCGCCACAGGAACAGTTACGTAAAGCTGTCAGTTTAAGCAGGTGGCATTTTCCATGCCCACCCTGTCAAACACCTCCCAGTCTGACACTCAGTGCTGCCATCAGTGTTTGAGGACGTGTCAAAGTGGCACGATAAGAGAGACAGTCATAACATGTTTGCTTGGGAAATACAACGTGCTGATATAAACAGAGGTTTCCCTCTGCATAAACACAGTATCTGAGTCTTTCAAAGAGCATCAAGCTCGTGCAGGGTATAAAAGCTCTCTTTAATCTTTCTTGGCTGTTTTCATCTCCAGCAACCTTCCAGTCTCACACCATCTGAGAGAGGCGTCAGAGGAGGGTGGGAACGACGGGGAGGGGACGTGTTGAAGCTGACGGCGCTATCGGGTGAGATTTTATTTCTAAGACGGGCATGATGTTTGGATGCTGAGCAGCAGGAACACATTCACCTTACAGGTAGCTCAAGAATCGAGGATACGCTTCATCGCATTACCACATGCATGTTCAGATTTAAACGGGCATGGAAAGCTTTGACAGCTTCGTCAGCCTACTGTCAAATCACTGTCAAGGATTTGATGCTGCAGTCTCAGGTCTGTATTTTCTCGCTGAAGCACTGCTTCGTCTGTGTCAGATTCTATGTAGCGACATTAAACACAGCTAACTGAATATTTAGGCCAAATTAAGAACACACAAGTTATATCACAATAGAAACGCCTTCAGTATTAGAAACAAACGAAAAAGAGACTGATGGCGTGACCAACCAGATACAAGACACGCAAAGTGTAAAACTCTAATCTCATCTGCAATATTTGAACGATTAAAGTGATGCTATTTAGTTATTCTCGTTGTACAGAAACACGAGGAAAAGAGCAGGAAACAAGGCATGAGAGCTCTCTGTCACTGAAAGGTCAAAAGAGCTTGTATGCATGTAAATCAGACGCAATAACAACAACACTGCAGCTGTCCATGACATCATTACACTGACAGACAACACTGCTGTGGAGACATTTAAATGCTAAGCTGCTTGTACACTCCGGCAGCAACGCCACCCATTGTTTGATAGAAGCTCATTACCACACAGAAAGAAAAAAACAATGTTATTTTATTATTCCGTGATTGCAGCTGCACTTGTTTATAGAACAAGTAAATGATTTCCAGAAGGCTATTAATGTAAATCATTATTTATCAAATGAATGCACCCACTCTCATCAGTTTCAGAGTCATAAACAAGATGTGCTGCGGTGGTTATACAAGACAATCGCAATACAATTAGGTGCTATTTATGTGTGACAGAGGGGAAAAAAACAGAGGCAGACAAGCATCAATCAAGATATCAGCGAGTTGTACTTTAGCTGGTCTGCTTCTGAATTGTGAAGGCTGGTAACAGGGTGTGCAGGACTTACAAAAAGAGGACGACCCCGGCATTGGCCATCGCGTACGCCAGTCCAAGAATGCCACTGCCCATGATCGCGTTACCCAGGTTAAAGACAGACATCCCAAAGGAGGTTTTTCCCTCAAACTACATCAAAATGCAAGACAAAAATATGGAAAAAGCATAAAGTGAATCTTCTGCAAAAACATGCAGTTACAACGTCAGATACAACCGAGCTTTATCTCGACTCACGTCTGTGAATCGCGTTGTTTTCTTGTCGTCCACTCCTGACAGGAACTCCTGGCTCTCTGGGAGGTTGGCTTCTGCATTTTCCGTTCTGTGAGGACTAATCATCAGAAAAATGCTTCCATAAGAAGATGTAGCAACCAAAAAGATCGAGAGAAAAAAAAAAAAATCCTGCTCCAACATAATTTCAATCAATTTTGTTTCCCTGTTGTACATGCTTCAATTTCACACAACACAAATGAAACAAGTGAAGCACAGCGAATGTGAAACCTCTCCCCTCTCCATCACGGTGTCATACATACCTTGCGTTCTGGGCACTATTGCCTACAACTTCCCTACAAGCCGCGCAGAGAAAGGTCATCCATCAAGCAGCGAGAGCAGAAAGTGGAAAAACAACACCCACAGTCATAATGTAATAAGAACAACAATATTACAGGGAGGACAGCGTCGAAACATTGTCATCAGTTTTTAGAAAAGTGACGCTGTAATTGAACCATTTATTACAGTGACAGACGACACAATAAAGACTGCGAGACAAGCCGTGATGAGATAATCAGACACCGAGTTGTGTCTATTATCGCGCAACATATTTCCATGTTGGATGGAAGAAGCTAAATGTTTTTTTCTCGCAAGGAGCTGAAGGGACGTACAGTCAATGCTGTCGCTATCACTTCTAACAAGGCTACATCTGTTGGAAGATGAATCATTGACACAACTGGTAAATAATATTTGCCGCGAAAAATAAGGTTTTTTATTAATGAATCTCAGTGAATTTATTGAAAATCCAGGTGAAGACAACATGTTACGTGCATGTTTTGGAAGTGAAGGTTAGTTTTATGGGTTTTGATGGAGGCAACATGGATGAATAAACCAGTAGACGTGTTTATAACGTGATGTGATGCTCGAGTGAGTCGGACCCAACATGCACCTGCTGAATGAAATCCCTGGTCCTAAACAGCAGGGAATAAAGCACTTGTTTTTATTCCTCATTGATTTCTTGTGGTGTCTCTTTTGTGTCTGGTCGCTGTTTAATTGATTGAGAGATTAGAAGCGTTGGTCAGTCACAGAGCATCACAAAAGTCTCTGATCTATCTGACTCCCACCACGGAGGATGCATGATTGTTTTTACAGATCTAATTTTGAAGCTGTGAGTCGGCGTCCGCGTCTTCCTTTATGATCTTTGGTGCAAACCTGAGGAAACCACAGGCTGGGAGCCACCGGGGTAAAGCATCCTTCTTTCACCCTCACTCACTGACACTTTCGTAACTGAATATTGCCATTAATAATTGATTTTCTGTGTGTGTGAAGGTATATAATTACAATAAGTGTACAGTGTAGTAATGAGGTGGTGTACTCACTTCCCAGCGTCCGCTGCGGGGGGCGTTTTGGCCGAAGCTGCGATATCCTCCCCAGGCTCGTGGCCTTTTCCATTAGGGATGGCGTTCACCTCAGCTGGGGTACTTTCCACACTCTCGGCTGGCTTATCTTCACTCATACCTGCTCTCGAGAAAGCGACGATGCGAGGCTGTCTTTTTGAGGCTGCTGGAGGGTGGGGGGGGCGGGGGGGGGCGTTGGATCAGCGCTCCGCCTGTGACGTTTTAATTAGCTTCCTCTTGGGATCTGTGGAAGAAAATAACGTGGCCAATTAGTGTCGCAGTTCTGCGATGAAATGTGACCAGGTAGCTCATCATCATCCGAGTTTCTTTTGTGAGTGGAAGCACAAACATGGAACAGAGACGTCAACCCTTCTAACACAGCTTTATCATTGATTCTTTCTTTGTATGCACACAGAAAAGATGGCAGCTTGAGAAATAACATGATGAAAGCAATGGGTATTTTAGGGTCCATGTTGAAACTTCGAATATTGTGCTCATAGTCAAAAAAAATCATTTTGTAAGTGCAAGTAGAGAAAGTCTGATGTAAAAACTCAAGGACTAAGTTTTGGCCAACCTCATGAATAATTGACACACAACAGCGAGGTCTACACGAAGAGGAAATGGAGCTTATAGTTTTGCAGCGACACACTGGGCCTTGCATCGGGCCTCTATTTCCTGTGGTGTCCTGCGGTGTTGTCCGAGCTGACCAGCTGCCATGTGGGGCCCAGAAAGGCTCCTGTGACATGTATCTCCTTGATGCTGTTGACTAAAGCTTACAATCTGGCCAGCTCTGAATAATCTCTTTTGCTCTGCAGCATAAACAGCAGTAGAGGCCATAATGAAGACCATGTTTGGGTGCCATAGAGGAGGTACACACAAAAGGTGACCGCCCCCCCCAGCATTGAGGAATAAAGAGAAGAACCAGTCAGGACCAGCTACAAACCAGTTCTCGTGGTCTTTGTACCAACATTTTTCTGCTTGTCACTTTTCTCTTTAACTGAGGGAGGTTCAACATTGCAACAATGCTCAGGGTTTTCTGTAGTACCATTCCTGGCACCCACTCAGCTGCCCCCGTTTCCCCGGACTCCTTCCGGCTCACAGTCTGCTCTTTGAGACCCCCGTTTTTCCTTCTGAAATATTTTAACACTTCGTCGACAGTCTGAGGTGAATGAACGCCGGCCTTCACCTAGCCGTCTTCCAGACCTGTCCCACCGGCCACGTTGCCGCGAGCTCCACAGCACAGCCAGGCCTCTCGGTGTCTTTGGCGAAAGCCAAGCAACGTGGTTGGGCAGCAAAGCACAGCGCACAATGGCACATGTTGTGCGGTTTCCTGGGAACGGGTCGGAGAACAGTGGTACTATTGTGCCGGGCATCATTATACTGCTTGGGCCCCCTTGGCTATAGTTCGCCAGGCCACTCGAGGGGCTGAAAAGGTATTTCACTGGGCTCTAATTGAAAAGGCGCCACCTTGAATTCAACAAATGCCAGTATCCTGTATTCACGCACAGTTGTAGCAGAGTTGCTGACGGCAGCGATGGCAGAGGCAGGACCGCTCTCGTGGGACAAATCACCGCACAGAACCACACTGCCACTCACATGGTCCACAAATCACCAAGAGGCTGGGGAAGCCATTCAGACACAATCCAGGATGCTACAAGAGTTCCTCCTCAATGACCTCTCGCACTAGTGGTTCAAACACTGGACCTGAGTTGTGTCTCCGACAGTCATTGTTTTCCAGAGAAAAGCAAATACATGACATCCTCAAGAGCGATTAAATCCACTCAGTCAGTCAGAAGCTCTTGGTTGTAAGAGCCTGTTTTCCAGTCTGCTGGGTTTGGAGCAAGTCAAGGTGAGACTGAGGTCACAGAGATGCTGCAGGGAAAAAACGGCACATTTCAACGCCTGGCAAAGATTTGACAGTAAAAATAGTGAAACAAGTGACAAGAATAAGGTGTTAAATAAAGACACATGGAGTCAAATTCCCTTGAAATCAGACATCACCATGATTTACATAAACATATGCAAAGTTTTCTCATCGAGTGCAAAACCAGCAGATCAGCAACTGGTGGAAGAAATCAAGAGTTGTGATAAGAATCAGGTCAGAGGAACTGTTCTCCACTTTTGTTGACATAAACCCAGTTGTTACAGAATCATTGTGGTGTCAAACAGAGGAAAGTTTGTTAGCATGAACTGAAACACTTTGTCAGCTGTAGACATTACGTCAAGTCAAAACAAATGTAAATCTGTCTGCATGAGGCGCTGCAGTTCACTCTGAACTCAAAACATCTTGTGCCCAAGGAAACAAGAACAGGGTCTTGTGAATTTACATGATTGTCTTCATTATTTTGATCTATCCATGCTAATTCACACAGACAGGAGGCAGGCTAATAAGGAAATACCAAACAATGCTCCACCAGCTGGTTGCCTCAGCAGACCGTTCTGTACAAGTGTAACAGTCCAACTAAATCATATTTCACAAGAGCACAAGCTACGTGTGCAGTACAAACAGATGCATATTTATAAAGGCTTTATCCTCAGCAAAAAAAAGAGAAGAAGCAGAGACGGAAATACGACTAAAGATTTGGATGGAAACGACAGATTATCTTTAGAAAACCAGCACTTCCCCACTCA
Source organism: Malacoctenus triangulatus (assembly GCA_032274725.1). Classification (NCBI taxonomy): domain Eukaryota; kingdom Metazoa; phylum Chordata; class Actinopteri; order Blenniiformes; family Labrisomidae; genus Malacoctenus; species Malacoctenus triangulatus. The sequence continues at coordinate 9,511,965 of JAUESE010000080.1, forward strand.
CGATCCAAACTTCCAAATCCTATGCGAGGCTTAATGCCACATTGTGATGTTGTTGGTGGGAGTAAATGAGTCTTTTCACAGCAACCGCAGAGGCGATGTTTATTCAAGTCCTCATCCAAAACATCACCTCCGTTTGCCAACACACAGCCAGTGTGTGCGCTCTCAGTTTCGTCGGCTCTGACGTGAGCGGCAGCGCCGGGAGACGTCATTCCATGAGGAGGGGGGACGGAGCCAGGCGTCTCCGCTGAATGCTATTCTTCATCTGATACCTGAGACGAATCACACCGCGCATGCTGATTCATCCTCACTTATCGGTATGCATGGGCGCACTCGGGCTTGAAGTCTGTTTGATGGATACGGTAATTAAAAGAGATTGAGAGAACGCAGGCATGACGTCTATGTAATATGTATTTATGCAGATTATTTTACCCTCAATAATAGAAACAAAGAAAAAAACTTAAATAACTAGGTAAAAGGTCATTTAATCTGGTACAGTAAAGACCCCTTCGTTTTCCAAATACTCATATTTACCCATAATGTTTTTCTACAAAGTACATGAGCAGGGGGTTAAAGGGTTAATCTGTGGGTGTGCAGATGATTATTTTATTATCAAGGTCCGTAGATGCAGTAAAAAAAGCCTAACATGTTAGCTGGGAAACTCTTTATCCCTTTGAAATATCGCTTTGTAATTTTAGTGTCACTATCTCGCCAATTCTGGTAAATGAAGATGAAAACTCACAATGTCAAACACTGACATGCCCACTGTGCTGGAAAAATGACAAGACAGCATTTATCAATCAAACAGACACCGGAAAGAGATTTGCTGCAGCTTAACAGATTACACGTGGCCACAGTTTCTCTCTGACGAGCAGCTAATAAATCTATCATCCAGCATTTTACGATAAAATATTGAGTTCAGACTCGGGGCCTCGGACAATCAGGATGATAAGCGTCGATCGGCAACGCAGCCTCGTTCAAGCAGCAAATCAGGATCAAACCGCCCAGGTCACGCCGTGCTCTCTTGCTTGGGTGTAAAAATAGCTGCCGAGGAGTGAATAGCCCCGATGTAACCCCCCTGTCTTGTCACACACAAAGCTGTGTTTAAGTGCTTCTGCATGTGCCGCTGAACACAGCAGCTGCCCTGGAATAAGCAGCAAACACTCAACGGATGCAGCCAGCAACCATCTGTCTGTATTCTGGTTCTTCACACAAGGTTGAACACCCACATAAATACACAATATCACACACACATTAAAAAAAACAAAGGCATATACAGCATGATTAAAGAAAAGTGTCGTATTGGTGTGAAATAAAACAAACACTGCAAACAACTACTGGCTGCAGAGGCATCGAAGCACATAAGGGAAATGTCTGGCGCCATTTTTATAACTTAGGTTAGGTTAACTTAGGTTGTGTGTTTCTGACAAACTGCCAGACCCAACTGATGGCATCCAACATAAAAGTTTGTCCTTGTTGGGTTTCCATGTTGTGCCTGTGGAGCTCAGGTAGGCCAGGGAGGCCCTGTGGACATTTCCAAGTCTTCCCAATGTTTCCACATTATAAGAGTGGCCATTTCAAGACATTATCATCAAGACTCTTAGTGTGAGTTTACTACAGCTGACAGCAGCCTCCACTGTTGTCTGGAGATGAAACAGGAAGCAGAACAAACACTACAACGTGTTGCACAATCATTTTTTTCCAACCTCCTGTCAATTCAACTGTCAAACAACTGATTATTCTTCAAGGGAACATTGTTTTATCCCTCATTTCAATCAAATGGAGGCTATTATGCAGGTATTGCTCTGTCACAGCAAAATCTCTCCCCAGAAAGTGATTTTGTCACATTTGAATGCAGTAATTTAATACTACACTCCATCAATTGTGTAAAATACACAGGAAACAAAATGTCTTGCAACTGAATTCAAATGTTCTGTTCTCATAATGAGGTGAAGCTCACCAGCAAACCAGCAAAGGAGACACAACAGTCACACAAAAACACTCTCACTTACAAACGGGTGGTGCCTCCTAAACACAAGCATGAGAATGACACTTGATCCAGTGTTGGCAGCTGAAGCTGTCATATCTTCTCGGACCAGAGAACAAGGTGACCAGCTGGAATGACAACAAGCACCGCATCCTCAACAATAAACAGGACATGTTTAGTTATGAACCCGAATGAGAGACAAATTAGAATCACCTAATTTTATTGCATTTTATGTGAGTGTTTAATAATCTGAAGAAAAAAATCCTAGTGGTCAAACTGAAGGTGTTTAAATACATGCACTTGTTTGATAAATGCACGTAGTGGATTTAGAGCCTTAGAAACAGCATCACTCTTGCCTCTGTAGTTCCTGCACTCTGCCTTTGTGGGGCAGCAGAGCTCATGTGTAACTTTGTTGAACACAGAGTAAGATTTTGTTCTGCAACTCACAGATCGATGGTCGAGCAACATGTGTAAACAAATACATTAATTTAAATTTCTTCGGATCCCCCCCACTCCCCCCCAACACACACACACACACACTTACACACACTCTGCTGCAGGCCATGAAGCACCACTGTGATTAGCCAGCAGGGAGAATAAGAGATTAACTTCTGACTAAGAGATTTGTATGTCAGCTTCTAAAATGCTCCTCATCTCCAGGATTCCTATAAGCTGCTGTGAGATACACACGTCAGAGTCTATAACATTCTATAACATGAGATGTGGTCTCGGCTCAGCGGCGCCTTTAAATATCCACTGTGAGGCGGAAGGTATTATCTCAAAGCAAGAGTTTCAGACAGAGTCCTAATCATGATTATTCTGTGCGTTCGAGGCAGAAAAAAAAAATCAACTGCCATAATGTGTTCTCTAATCTCCACTGATAATTTGGTAGACAACGTTTCTGAGGGATGCTGCACGTGCTGCATTAAAGTGTTAATCTCCCCCATCGCCTGTCACATGCTTCAGTTCGCTGCCTCACACTTCAAAATGTACCCTTGAATATTTTCATTCAAGTCTTTTGTCAGTCCTAAACCAAAACAATGCAGAGATCTGATATCATGTTCAGACTGCTTGATTTTCTTGTCATTTTTACAGTATAGATTAAAAATAAGGCTCTTCTCTGAATGTCTATAAACTGTTTGTGTGACTGGATAACAGTGGGAGGAGAGCCACTCTTTCACTTTATGCCATCAGGAAAGACTCAGCTCATCGGATGTTGGTGATGCAAGA
>JAUESE010000080.1:9560156-9571289 GCA_032274725.1 Malacoctenus triangulatus
CTGGCTTGGAGTCGTACATAGAAGACGCGGACAGTTTCAGGAACTGCCTGCTTCCATGTGTTCCACACCAGGCGGGTGGAAACTCCAGGTAAAGAGTGGTTAAACAGCAGGTGAACCTCAGACGGGGCCTTCGCCCGCGTTCAGCTTGATGACACACTCACACTGTCTCTGCTGCAGCTCTGCCAGCTCCTTCCAGGAGAGTCTGCTGCGCATGTTGTTGGGCATCGAGATGCTGCAGGTGAGAAGCGAGGGGGGAGGAATAAAACGATTTCATACATTTTCAAGAAACGTGGGTTCAAAGTAACACCTCACTCTGTTTCACAGACTTTGGTCATCAACACGTTGCTAGAGAAGCTTCCCGAGTTCATGCTGGATGGGTTGGTGTTCCCCCAGTTCAGCTCATCATTGTCGAACCGGTACATTGTCTGCTCGTTTGATTTCCCTCCACTGTTCCTCATAGTGCCAACGACGGAGGCCTCAGCGTTCCACACATCATCATCAACCAGCTCAAGTGGCTCGACCGAGTCGTGGACACCAAGGTAGACCCCCAAAGTGTCGGCAGGTGCTGGGCTGTGAGGAAATGTTGTTTTCTTTGCCTGTTGATCACTGAGATGGATTTTTGCAGCACGTTTGACCATTTAATTTTTTCTATAATCCATTTGCTTGGTGCTCTAGTTTCTCTGGAGATGTGCATGTATATAAACACATCTTTTGTCCACTTTATTTAGACTAGCCCACCCAGATCTCCCTGTTGTGAGGTGACAGTAACAACCATCAAACACTGTACTGTCATCACGGAGAAACGCTTCACTATTGATGTGTAACTGACGCTACAAAATCACTGAGGTCCTATTTTTCTTGCCTCTGACAGGAGTTGGCCACCAAGCTCATGGAGCTGGTGTCGGTCGCACCGGTCGAAGTTCAGCGCGACATCATCACGAGTCTGCCGGAGATCCTTGAGGACTCGCAGCACAACGACATGGCTCGAGAGCTCAAGTATGTGCAGTGGCGTTCTTCAGCTGGCGCCCGGCGCTCCACGTGTGCCGACTTTGCTGTGACTTTGCTGTGACTTTGCTCTGACTTTGCTGTGACTTTGCTCTGACTTTGCTGTGACGTGGCTGCTCTCTGTAGCTCTTTGCTCCAGGAAAACACCCCACTGACCGTCCCCATCCTGGACGCCCTCTCCAGTCTGAACCTCAGTTCCTCACTGCTGACAGAGGTAGTACCAACATGCACGCAGACACCCCCCCAAGCTGCTGTCTGTTTACATGTCGCTGTCTGCTCTCTCAGGTCCGTGTAGCAGTGATGGGCACACTAGCAGCTGTGCAAATGGAGGATCTTCCTGTTGTTGTGAAATTCATCCTTCACTCTGCCTCAGCCTCAGAAGCTAATGAGGTAAAACCCACAGAGTTTCGACATGTGTAGGAAATGTGCCAATTTCTTTTGTTTTTTTAACATATTCATTGGAAATCTCAAGCACGGTTTCCCTGTGTGCAGGTGGTGTGTAATCTCCGTAAAAAGCTGGAGCTGGAGCTGTGTGTGCTTCCTCCTGGGCTGCAGGCCTCTCAGAGTCACATCAAGAGTAAAGGAGCAGCCATGTAAGGCACAGGCTCCTTCTGCTTTCACAGCACAAATCCACTCGTGTGTTTTGAAAAGTTTCTTGACGACGAGCGCTCGTCTGTTTGGGTGTGAGCAGGTCTGCCTCCACGGCAACGGCGGGCAGCAGCCAGGACAGCATCGTGTTGGTGCTGGACTGCATCAAGTCGGCAGTGAGGTTCCAGAAAAGCATCTCGGAGGCTTGGATCAAGGTATGAAGGAGGCCGTGTGGGGACACACAGAGTGTTAATCATCACCCACTTACACCCAAGTGATAAATGTATGTGTATATATACTGTAAACGAGCCTCAAACATGCTGAGCTTCTAGTGTTCATCTACACAGAGTCAATTTCAATAAAAAACAGCCCATGTGATTTATTGTTAGAACCTTTTCCCTCTTTTTGGGGTCTTTACCTCAAATGGCCCTTGTTTTTTTTTCTTTGATCTCATTGTTGTTTACAAGTCTTTTACTGCTGTTTATTGTCAGGCAATAGAGTCTGTGGATGAAGTGGAAGATCACAAGGTCAGTCCATTATATATCTGGAGGATTTAGGCCCCTTGTGTGCTGACATGAAGGCCGACTCCACTTGGTCAACTTTGGAAGCACTTTACTCAGAAATGATGTGTTCAATGCACACTTCATGTGTTCTTCCTCTGTAATCAGGTGATAGATCTCCTGGTGTTGTTCATCCTCCACTCAACCAACGCCAACCAGAGCCGCCGGGGGGCCGAGAGGGTGCTGAAGGTCAAAGTGAGGACGGGACTGATCCAGGAAGCTTTGCTTCAAAGAACCTTCAGGGACTATTCCCAGGTGGGTCGACAGACATTCAGATGACGGCACAGTGTTCAGTGTTTATCACACAGCTGCAGTGCTGAATGCGTTGCTTTCTCTGTAGGTAATGAGGGCTTACTTTCCCTCCATCCTGGCTTTGGCTCAGAGTCTGCTGCGCTCCTTCGACCCCTGCCTGGTGCCATTCGGGGGCCTCATGTACCGGCACGCCTTCACTTCATTTGACTCTTACTGCCATCAGGTGGGTGTTTGAAGAACTTCAGGCATGTGTGGGTCAACGCAAAGCAGTTTGAATCGGTTTAATTCCATTTGCTTTTATGATACAACGATCCTTTAGGAGGTGGTGGGCTCTCTAGTGACCCATGTGTGCAGTGGCGTGGGGGGGGCAGTGGACACGGCTCTGGAGCTGCTCTGTGGCCTGGTTGATGAAAAACCATCAGAAATGGCCGTTTATGCTGTTTTTGTCAAGGTAACAAATGTTTTATTGCAGAAAATTACTTAAGTTACTTAAGCTAAAGTATTTTATACTGAATTAGAACAGAACGCCACCACAAAGAACAGTTTGATGGATGCACCCAATGGACCCTAACATGGTCAATCAAGAAGCGGCTGCTCTTTTTATGGGAATGACTCTTTTCTGTGTGATCAAACGTGACCAACAGGGAATCTTGGACTACATGGACAACCTCAGTCCCCAGCAGATTCGCAGACTCTTCCACCTCCTGAGCAGACTCGCCTTTGGGCAGCAGCAGCAAGGATCTCACATTCAGGTTCACGTCCAGACACGAGATTTAACGCGGCTCAATTCAAATGATTGATTTGTAAATTTTCCAGTCGTTTTGACGCACCGTTTGTCATCCTCGTGTTTCCTCCCGTAGGACGACATGCACATCGTCATCCGCAAGCAGCTTTCCAGCACCGTGCCCAAGTACAAGCGCATCGGGATCATCGGTGCTGTGATGGTTGTGGGCAGCATGGCAGCCGGCAGGTGACAGGGAGTTTATCTCTCGTCATTCTGAGTCTGTTTGCATTCAGTTGCACTGACATTTTCCGTCGTTGTTTCAGGCTGAACAGGAACGAATCACAGAACGGCTCGTTGTCCCAGGAGACGTTAAGACAGGTAGTTTAGAAGTTTCTTTCAAATTTTACAAAATGTGATTTAAAGGAAATGTTCCAGTCGCATTTCTGTATCTTCACAAAGACGCAGCAGAAAACAAAATGTTGGCCCTCCTTTCTGTTTTCACTTCCTATTTTTGTTGCCCTACTTTCACCAACAGACAGAAAACTGTTCCTTCCAAACCTGAATTTTTCTGGTCTGCTCAGCTGTAAAACTGGACTTGCTGTCACATTTTCTCGCGTGTCCGTCTCGTTGCAGGTGACGGGTCTGTTGGAGTTGGTGAAGTCGAGCAGTGAAAGCTCTCCCGAGGCTTCAGCTCTGTATTTTGACGAGCTGGCTAATTTGATTCTGACCTCGACCCTGGACTCAAAGGCACAGGTGTGGCTGGTTCATCTGCACTCCTTCAGAAAACGCTTAAAAAATGTTTTTTTTATATAAAAAAAAGTTCTGACACAACTTTTGTTTGTTCCACAGGAAATTATAGGAAAGAACTTCTTAAATGACTTTGAAAGGGACTTTGTGGTGGATCTGGAGCCAGAGATAACAGGGTGAGTGCCACTGCATGAGCTACAAGTCTTTTTTTCACCAGGTTTGGCTGTTTATTTTGTGTTTCTAATCCATTCTCACTGTTCGTTTCAGTTCTTACCCCTTCCCACCTCATGTGATGTACAATCTGGATGAGGAGGACACTCAGGGAGGCATTGCCATCAACCTGTTGCCTCTGCTGGCCAAAGACCTTCACAATAAAGGAGAGCAGAGGCAAACGAAGAAGGAACACAAGTGAGTTGGAGCAGACCTCAACTAACACACGATGTATGGGCCAAGACATACATCTGCCTCCATGGTCACAAGAAAAACCCGTCCAAGACTTCAAAGACGGATCTCTAAATAACAAAAGATTCATTCAGTGATTCCCAACCCTTCATAATTACATTTTAAATCGTGTTGTAATTTTAAGGAACTTTTCATTGACAGGTTTTTTTCCTGTTTCCTAGGCAGGTGTCGCCTCTCTGCCTCGCCCCTTTTTTTCGCCTCTTGAGGTTGTGCGAGGAGAAGCAAAGTGAGGGGGTGCTTGACGAGATCGACGGCCTTCTGGGTGAGTCAGAGAACGTGAAGCAGAGGATCATGAACAAATGTCTGTTATCGTACCAAGTCTTGTAACATGCGTTCTACCACCCGATTTGACATTTGCTGCGTTGATGCCAGGTTGCCCTCTCATCCTGATGGACATGTCAGTGGTAGAGAAGATGGACAGCCTGTCAAAGACTGAGCGGGACTTCCTCTGTACTTTGCTCTTTCACACCATCAACTGGTTCAGAGAGGTAACTGCACGGTGACGGCCGAGTGACAAGTTGTGCCTCTTCATGCTCGAGATGCGAGAGACAAGCCGTGTCTTTGTACAGGTCATAAACGCATTCTGCAGTCAGAAAGGAACTGACATGAAGATGAAGGTGATGACTCGCCTGCAAAACATCACTTATCTGCAGTCGCTGCTGGAAAGAGCTCTGGCAGGTTTGTTTACAATGATGAGAGGTGTGATTGTCTCCTCATTATGTCCTTTTTTTTCAGTCTTTGTAAAAAAAAATCAACTGTATGTTTCAGGAGCACCTGGTTTTATTCCACCGGTTTGCAACTTTGACGGTGAACACACGGACGGGATCGTACCGAGCTCCACTGCTTCTGTCAATAAGACTAAAAAAGGTACAACACAGAATGTTTGACTCTGTTTTGTGGATGATCTGCTGGCACCATGTAACTGAGACTTTCAAAGGGAAATCTCACAAATTCAGAGTTTTCATAATGAGCACAGAGAACAGCCTCAGTGTGTGTGAACAGGAAAAGCAGGAAGACTCTGAAGCTTTTTTTGTTTGTGCACCAATGCAACTTTTTTCCCACCCTTCCCTACCTAATAACATCCTTATGAAAGAGCTGCCCTGTGGATTGGCTGCCGTGCTAAATTATACAAGCAGCAAGATTTAGTTGTCCGAAATGAGCAGTTTAGTGTCCAGAGAACCAGACAGCATCATAATCTCCTTGGCTTCCTGTAACTGACCGAGCTAAATCAGCCATTTTCAGCAGAAGAAGGCCACCGAGTTTAGTCTGACGAGACGCTCAAAGACTCAGACTGGCCAGATCCCCGGTGTAATAATCACATGTTATTCAGATGGCACAGGCAAGAAGAGGAAAGCCCCCGGTAAGAATCCCTCTGAAAGCAGCTCTCAGCAGACGGAGGAGGGGACTGAAGCAGACGAAACTCAGCAGGTAAACACCGACCCCTCATTATGACTTGTTGTTCGAAGTAACTCAATGAGCTGGAGATTGAAGCCTGCTTGTGCTGAAGGAGCAGCCCGAGAAGGAGAAGGAGAGCCGAGCAGGCGTCAGCCTGACGGCCTACAGGCCGTTTTTCCGGGAGCTGGACATGGAGGTGCTCAGCGTCCTGCAGTGCGGCCTGCTGTCCCGCTCCCTGCTGGACTCGGAGCTTCACACCAATGTGAGAAAAGCAAAACAAGTGTTTCCCGCAGTTCCTCTGATGCCAGAAATATTCCTTGCAGTCTGAGTTTTACTGGAGAATTGTTGAGATGTGAATCGCGAATCAGTCTCATCTTCTCACAGGTGCGGGAGGAAGTGCTGCTGGGTCCTGCCGAGCTCGTCTTCCTGTTGGAGGACATGCTGCGCAAGCTGGAGTTCAGTCTCACTGCTGCTCCGGCCAAAAGAGCCCCGTTCCTCAAAGTAGGCCCCCCCATCCATCCGTCTGGACATCCAGTCATTTATCCAACCATCCCTATAACCCTCCAACCTATTTTTATCAATACAAACATCCAACCATTTGCCTATCCATCCCTTCATCCATCCGATCACTCATTGTCAGACGAGAATACCAAATTATCTAGAAATACACTTCTGTGCCTCATAAACATACTGGAATCTGTATGAAAACAAGCTACAATTTCTTTTCAAACATCTATAACTTCTCTGAATTTGTGAGTCAGGACAAGTAGATGAAAAGTTACCTTTAAAAAGTTGTCGCACGCTGTATGAAACTTAACACTATCTTTTGCAGGGGCGGACGGATAAGAGCGTAGGTTTTTCCCACCTCCAGCAAAGAGCACCCAAAGACATTGCGTCCTGCTGTGTGGAGCTGATGCCGACGCTCTGCACACACCTGGAGAACTGCCACAACCATTTCCAGGTAGCGAGCAGTGCACCTTCCACGCCAGAGGCGTCGATGTCATTCTAGATAGGTCACTCGCATTAATATTTGATGTCCAGAGGGTAAGACCTCTGAAAATGATCACAAATATCACATGAATAATGAGCACTCTGTTCCATTTTTTATATTTCTGGGGACATCCCATCTTTTCAATATATTAATGTGGGCATTAATGCATCTCCAGGCTGTGGTGTCTGAGAATAACGGTGTCGTGGACGGACCTGCCACAGATGTGAACGAACACCATTTGATGTCAACGAGCTACCAGCTGCTCCTGCAGGTGCTGAACACCACCTTCAGCTGGTGAGAACAAGCAGACCTGATAACTGGAAGCATTACGGTGGTTTGTCTCGATAGGTGTTTGTTTGTTTGTTTATCGCCGGTGCTGCGTCGTGTCTCCACCAGGTCTGGGTTTAGTCAGCCCGGACAGCGGAATTTACTGAAGAAGGCGCTGGGAGTTTTGGCCGGACGCCTGAAAGAAGGAGGCGCCGAGCTGACCCTGGAGCAGCTTGTCAAGTGAGTGAAAAGGTTTTCAGAGGAGGAACTGTGTAATTGAGTTATCCCCGGTAAATGAACTGCATGTTAGGACGGCTTTTTTTCTGGGAATGACTCCCTTGGAGACTGAATTGTCAACTGTAGCCAATTGTCATTGGACACGGCCACAAGGAAAGCTACATAAGTTGTTATAAAAAGACTGGAAACACAGAACATGTTGACTCAGCTGGTTTTTATTATTTGTCTTTATGTGATGAAATAACGTTTCTTTTTCTCTGTTCAGGCACAGTTTTGAGTACCTGCTGAACTTCCGCAGCACGATGCCGAGTCTCAGCACAGCTCTGTGTCTCTCTCAGCTTCTCTCCACTGTCTCCGAAAGAGGAGGAAACTCTGCTGCCTACAGGGAGCAGACAGGTCAGGCCCACAAGTCGGCCCCCTTTTCTAATCTCCTCGCCTCTCATTCAAACAAGTGCTTGTAACTGGCCCGCTTCTCTTTGTAGCGTCACTCGCGCGTCATTTCCTGAGCCAGAACTGGGTGACAGCCACGGGGGAGAGCGAGCGAGGGCATAAATTCAACGAGGCACTTCACACTCTGCTGAGGTGTGTCTGCACGTCAGGAACGGCCCATTTATACATGACGAATGTGGAAATGAGGGAGAGCAGTGAGAACGCTGGAGTTCCAGCCTGGCTGATGGATTGGAAACAAACTTGATCACACATACACGTCAATAAGTCAGTCAATGAGTGACAAAAACTGCAGTTCATAAATGCTGGTGACAGATTTGGTGTTTCATCGGAGTTCAGTTAACTATTCACCTCCAACAAAGCAGTATGTAACTAATAAAGCAGGACACGACCTCATTAACGACCAACCCTTATGGAACACAACTTTTCCACTCATATACTTGTACAGTCGACTCACACTGCACAAAAAAGCTACAAAAACCCTGCTGTTGTAATTTCACAGTAATGATAATCTCAAAACCAAAAAAGTGACTCTGAAAATGATGAAATATTTGCGCTCTTGTCTTTCTGCAGCATCTATCTGAAGCATGTTAACGATGTACTGAGGGCAGTGGAGGAAATAGCCGGCGAGGGAGTCTCTGAACTCCTTAACGCAGCCAAAGATGAAAGCTCTGCTTCCTGGCCGACTCTCAACAGGTAGACCCCCCCCCCCCCCTTCCTTGCACGGTAGGATTTATAAAGCTGAGCAGTAAACTGTTCTGTATGTCGTCATCGTCATGTTTTGGTCGTAACTGCTGCGCTTGGAGCGCCTTGCCAAATCCTTCCAGTGCTGTAACTGCATCAAATCAACCACAGCCTCACAATCACACGTACACATTTGTGTTGTGCTGCTGCTGCTCTGGCTCACAGTCGGATCTTTGTGTTCCTCAGACAGACGTTCCTGGTGTTCTACAAAGTGCTGGTGGCCGAGCTGGAGAAAGCCATCCGCAAGATTCCTGCCAGCAAAATCAGTGACAGCACTGAGGTCAGCCACTAGATGTCACAGTGTGTAGTGTGTATGTGTAGTGTGTATACTCGTGTAATCACACTTACAAAACACCAACTCTCTGCAAAACAAACCTGTCCGATCAGCAAATGTGTCACTGCAGTGTGTTGGCTGTTTTGTTCCATGGCTTCAAACGAGGGGAATAAAGTGTGACTGATTGCTCTTTTCTCCTCTGTAGCCTCCCTTGGGTTTCACACGAGTGACATTACATAACTTGTTTCTTTCTTCCAGGTTCAGAGTGAGAAGCTGCTGACGTGGAACTTGGCTGTTCGAGACTTTCACATCCTGGTCAACCTTGTTAAGGTATGACCTTCTGTTAAGGTGCTCATAACGTTGTAAACATGAAATGGCTGAGCAAACGCATCTGTGACATTCAGCCCAATATTTGTTCATGTGGTTATTAGTGGTCATTCCCTCTGCTCAGAACAGCAACTTGTGCTGCTTTCAGTCGATCTGCATGTCTTTAGTCCGTCCACAGATCTGTTTGTGAGGTTGGACTCATCTGCTCTTGTTTGCTCTTCACGTAGGTGTTTGATTCGCGGCCTGTCCTCAATGTGTGCCTAAAGGTGGGTCGTCTCTGCATGCACAAACAACACGTCACGTCTTCGTGGAACTGTGTCTTTGTATTAACTGGATATAATGTCGCCACCGGCAGTACGGCCGCCTCTTCCTCGAGTCGTTCCTGAAGCTGGGCATGCCGCTGCTGGACTACAGCTTCAAAAAGCACAAGGTGAACACGACAGCATTCATGTTTTTCTTCAAACATAAGCCAGACATTTTAATGCTGCTCAATATTTGTGGATTATGGTGCAAAATTTAAAGATAATCAGCGTCAAATGTATCTGTTAAGATATTGCAGTAATTTACGGTTTCTTTATTTACTTTTTTGTCCAAACAAATCTGTCCTCATTCAAATTATAATTCAAAAAAGAGTGAATAAAGTTCTTAAACATCAATGATTACAGATATAATGATTCACTTTGTTATTTTTTTTTTAAGGAGGATGTTCAGAGTTTACTGAAGACCTTCCAGTTCAGCACGCGACAACTCCACCACATGTGTGGACACTCGAAGGTAGCTGCAGATCTTCATCACTTTTGCCCCTCTTGCTGCCAAATGTGCATCAGAGGAGTTCAAAATCCTCTAAAGTCAGAGAGAAAGACCTTCAGCTGTCTCATCAGAGCTTATTTTACTCATTCAAAGCTCCACAAATAATCCGCCTTGTCACAATGTGCTCAGATTCACCAGGACACCAGCCTGACCAATCACGTCCCAGCACTGAAGAAGAGTCTGGAGCTGTTTATATACAGAGTGAAGGCCATGCTGACACTCAACAACTGTCAGGAAGCCTTCTGGATGGGCAACCTGAAGAATCGCAACCTGAAGGTGAGATGATATCCGATTCTTATCTGCAGTTTCTGAGTCATGAAAGTACAGGAGAGATTTACTGTTTCCTCCTGCAGGGTGAGGAGATTCTCTCTCAGAGGTCACAAGCAAGTGATGAAGAGGAGGAGGATGAGGAGGAGGGGGAGGAACGCGAACAGTCGGAGGAAGAGGTACAAAATTGTGTTGCTGGTAGTTCTTGTGTATTTGATGGTATTTATGTTGTGGATTTAAAATGGTTATGATGGAAAAATCTGTCCTTTTATTTAAGAACTTAAAATAAACTGTAAAAGCAACATTTAGGTGAATTGATTAAAATAATGCATCAAAATTGGTCTTTCTTAGATTGAAAAGTGAAAAGTTAAGGATCTATTGACAAAGCTGGTTGAGACATGCCATCAAAGAACGAGATTTTGATGGTTAAAAATTAGCAGCAGCGGCACATTCAGCTCCTCCCATTGGCTGAGTCGACACTTTATAATGCTTGAACTATGCTGGGCAGTTGATTCAGTTGGAACCGCGCAGGGTCACACGCTGATAAGATAGCAGATGGCCGTCTGCTGCGTGCTAATGATTCGTGGCTGCCACAGTTAACAGGGTATCCATCTGATGTAGAGCTCCAAGGCTTTCCCGCTTCATGCCTCTTCATTTCTGCATGTTCGCAACATCAAATCTGCTCAGCAACTAAAAAGTTTATTTTGCCCTTTTCCTGCAGCCCTCGGAGAGCGACACAGAGGGTGCAAAGAAGAAGAACGGAAGAGAAGACGCCGATCAAGAAGAAGATATGGAGGATTCGGAGTAACGATTCCTCTCTGACATCAAAACTCACAGTTCTGTGATTTCATGGTTGAGAAACGGTTCAATGACCCAGTTTATTGCTGAGTTTCACTTGCATATTTTCTGGGAAAAAAGTTTATGAAACGCGGCAACAGGAATGCATTGATACACTTGTACAGTTTCTGCTCTTGGCTTGTCCAGAATTACATATTCTCAATGTGTTGTCAATAAATGGATTGTAACGATTAAATAC
>JAUESE010000080.1:9639518-9649695 GCA_032274725.1 Malacoctenus triangulatus
AAAAAAGAAAGTAATATTCCTTTTCTGTTGGTGGTTTGTTCAACCACTCATTGCTTCTGTTTTTAATGTTGTAACCAAATTCACCGACTACCACAGAAATGTTGTGACATGTTTGTAGGTGCTGTGAACTCGCAGCACGTCGTCATGTTTGTGTCTTTCTGTGAGTAATAAAAATTTTCAAGTGAAGGATTTAATCAAGCCGGAGGACTTCTGCATACTTTCATTTTGGCATGCAAAAACAGAAATGTGTGAATATAACAGGAAACACTGAGCAACATGATGTTATCCATCCATCGATCAATCTGTCCATCTTTTCATCTTCGTATCCTTTGACCCTTTTATCATACAGTATATCAGTTGCTAGCCAGAGCTGCTCAGTGTTCTCTCGTTGTTTTCTGAAGCTCTGAATTTTAGTGTGATCGAGCTTTGCGTCGTCCAGTCTCTTCCATGGTTTTCTGTTCTATTCTGTGTCTTTTGTTGTCTTCCTTGTTTCCCTGCTTCATTCGACTCGGAGTCAAGATGAGCTGGAGCCTGGCACCTCTGGGTGAGAGATCAGCTGCACCCTCGGGACCTTGTGAGTCGAACACAGCCGCACATTCACACCAACGGGCAGTTTTAGAGCCTACAAAGAACTAAAATAGCATGTCTGCTCGTCGAAAGTAGCATGATGCAGGAATAGGAAGAACATGCAACCAGGACACAAACAGGCAGCACTGCTAATTACAGCGCCACCGTGTGGCACCGATGACACTTGTTCTCCGATGACGTGAGTGTGTTCCTGTCCAAGACGGAGAATTAGCAGAGTGTGGGTGGCGCTGTCACACAATGTGAGTCAATGAAAAGATATTATGCTCATAATAAGTTATTAAGCTCCTTTTGAACGCGGACCACTTTCATCGTCTCTCACACCCAAAAAAAAAAACATCGTTGGCTTCCTTGCTGTTTTGTTTCGACATGAATTCAGAGGCTGAGTAAAAGCTTGAGCAAAAAAAGTTAAATTACAATTTTGTGTGTGAGTTGATGAATTAGCCACAGCTGTTTTCAAACAGTAATTTCCCCCAGCACAATTAAAATGTTTACGATGAGCCGGCCAAAAAATGCCAATTTAGGGAGGCACAAACACCGTTGTGAAAAATATGACAAAATGTTATTGCATTCAAATTCTGTCACGTTAGCCGGCGCCGTATTGATCCGGCCGGCATCTGACTGAGGGCTTTGGCATTTGTGTCACAATTTATTTAATAAGCGGCGTGTACAACAGTGGAGGAAGAATGAGCTCCGGCACGCTGTTGATGCTTGATGGACGTAAGTGTTCTTTAGCCAGTTGTCCTTAATGAGCATCATGACCTATAAGTAGAAATGTTTTCTTTCCAATCCGACACAATGGTAGGCATGGTAATTTTACTGATTATTATGCAATCAACCTTCTTCCCAGGCTCATAGTGTGAGAAGTATGGCTTGTAAATATCAAGTAATATCAGTGATTTATGGACTGTTTTTAGTTCATTTAGACAGAGTGTCGCTATGATTGGAAGCTGGAAATTTAACAAAATCAGTATATGAACACAAATATCAGCATCTCGATTAACAGATGGATATCTGGTTATTGCACTCCCAGACAGAAAAGTAATTGTTTTCCTCAAATACTCAACATTCATCTTTTGATTTCACCATCTCACACTGTGATTATTTGTTTCAGTAGAAAGCACAAAGTGTGAAAATTACATTTTGGAGCAACAAACGCTTTACACCATCAGCAATGATAAAGTCTAATTAGGTAATGTCTCTTCGAGAAGGACTGTAATTTTAGTCCTTTTTGGATCTCCATCAAACATTCGCCAAATTACCATCCGAGGGAAAACAATGACGTGCTTCTTCAATTCCACAGCCGGAACCTGACTGGTGCAGACGAGTATCTCTCAAGAAATCGATGTGTGCAATTACACACGCAGATCACGCATCCACATATCCCCCCGCATCCCCCACAGATCACGCATCCACATATCCCCCGCAGATCCCGCAGGTCCAGCATCCGTGTATCCCCCTGATGAACAGAATGTGGATAAAATAGAGGGATAGAAAACAGGAAGAGGGATTCCCAGTGAGTCAACTGATCATTTCACGCAGGACGGGATGATTTCTTCCCCTTAATTGGGTTTGATCGAGCAGTGAACATCTAAAGCACACGGCAGCTTCCAGCATCAGGATGAAGCTTCGAAAACGATGGACTCATCCCACAGCGCTTATATTATGTGCAGTGAAAAACTAACATGACAACAAAACTGCAATTATTAGGAAAACTTGGCTATTCAACATTAACGACTGTTCGCACGTTCATTAGATGTCATGGAAGTCGCTGAGAGCTCTTACTAGATCTCTCTCTCTCTCTCTCTCTCTCTCTCTCTCCCTCTCTGGGCTCTTAGTGCAGATACCATCTACTGAATGTAATTCATCTGCCATAATGAATACCATTTAAATGTAATGCCTGATATATGCGCTCCACTTTTGCAGTGAAATCCTCGTGAGCGCAGCAGCTGCGACTTTGTCATCTCAACTTTGCAACTCAGACATTCTATGACATTATTTCATACAGCTGTACTGTAACTACCACTGCTTTGGCCTGGAGCTATCTTTACATATGGTGTTGTAAAATAGTGTACTGTCTAATAATGGTCTCTGTTCAGAGGTGTTGCAACAACTGGTTTAATGGGTTTGTTTCTCATAGTAACCTACGACACACCATAAAAATGGTAATGCCCAGCCACACAAAATCACCACACTGTTCGTTTTATTTTGTACGTTTAACTTCACCATATACGATCTTTATTCACTTTTGAGTTTGCAGTGTGCTGTAATGTTTAGCTGCACTGCATTGGAAGAGCTCTCTAACATCCTGCGCTTTTATTTATCCACATTGTGGAATACAAACTTCTCAGCAATGTGCTCTGCAGTTCACTGTTACTGCAGACTGCAACATCTAAAAAGAAACAACACGTCGTTAGATTAAAGTGATGATCTGATGAGTTCAAACAGACTTGAATATATTCTCCAATTCAAAGTCAGAATCTAAGGCGAAACCGTTCCATTGGAGCCGTTGAAATAGGGCAGCTGGATGGAGCAGCGCCGGAGTGTAGCTGAAAGGTAAAGTTTCCTGCTGGTCTGAAAATGAAGCACCTCGTCGCCTCGGTTATGTATTTGTCACCTAGCGAAGCCCCTCAGTAAGGTCTAATAATGACAGGTCCACCAGACTGGAAGCTTCTGCCTGCAGAGGTGTGATCAGTCTGCAGGGACAGATGCCCTGACCGCATGTCTGTTGCACTTTCAGTTTTAATCCTGCCCCCCCTCCTCCCCCCTCCTCCCCCCTCCCCCCTCCTCCAACCTTTGTCCGAAGGCAAAAATGAAAATCAGTATGAAGAGACTGCGGTGACACACTGGGTCAACAACTGATTTAATTAATTGTGAAGCCCACTGGGGTGTCATGCAGCTTCGAGGGCACGGAGATTATTGCCTTCCCATGATGTTAATTATTAATCTCATTACACTGCAAGTGGAGAGGGAGAGGAGGAGATGTCTCAACATACAAATTTAGATGCCGACCGTGGCGCGTGTGAAGCCGCGTTTGGCAGGGGGAGAGGGGAAGGGTCGCGGCTCGCTTCTCTCAAACCGCGCGTCCCCCCCCCCCCTCCCGTGCGCTCCGCGCCGCTCCGCGCCATCTGGGACTGACCTCACACTCTCCCGTGCCGTGTCAAAACTTGTTGGCGGGTCCCGAGTTAAAAACATTTCCACCACCGAAGATAATCAGTCTCCAAAGAGTCGCTATTTTAATGCAGCGCACCCTCCCACACCCCTCCGGACCGCCCGAACAAATAGGGGGCGACTCTTAAAGCTTCCCCCCTCCCCCAAGTGAAGTCCAACGGTTTTGTGAGAGAGGAGCCGTAAAGAAACCGCGAATTACATAATGCTAATTTGGCACTCTGTTGCGTCGAGGCAGCTCGTCTCCAGGACTGCGTGGAGCAACCGCGTCTCCGTTCCAAGTGTGGAACCCTTGTGAGAGTTGAAGCTCTTCTAGGTCGGCGTGCTGATCCGCAGCGGATGTGTTTGAGAGCAGGCTGCTGCCAGTTGGGGGAGATTCAGCCCACTCCGTGTAACAGGTAGAATTTAAAGTTTGCACCCGGCCGCTGTTTTTCTTCCGGACTGAATCAAATCATCTGGCACCCCACCAGGCTCACACACGTCATCTCTGTTCTGATCTTTTAATTTTCACGATTCCCTGTTTATCTCGATCGCACTTGATGCTCCAGAAAGTGAACGCCTTGGCTTCGTTTTTTTTTTTCCCTCCTTCTTCTTCTTCTTTGGGAGCGAAGCAGTGGGCGTCTGTTGCGTGTCTTTTGAGCGCGTTTAGGAGATGTCCCTGTTGATCCGCCGCCGGCAGGATCAGACCTCCAGGAATCCGGCGGCTCTTTGTGTGCGCGCCTGCTTTTTCAGCACCTCGGACAGCTCCTGGCACGCCGCTCAGCCGCGCGCCGTCCAAACTTGAGCCAGTGACTCTCGCCTTCCCCTCGCTCATTCATTCAATCGACCCGCTTCGCCGTAGTTTCACAGACTCGCTTGTTGTTGGGTGTCTTTTCTTTTTTCTTTCTTTCTCCCACGAAGCTTTAAAAACTCGTCGCGGAGGGGGATGCGTTCGGTTCGCGCAGCGAGTTCGCCGCACGGCAGCGCCGCACACTGAGGATCCGCGCACAGGTAAGAGAACACGGACGTGGGGCTTGGCTGGGTTTAGGACGCCGGATCGCCTACCTGAAGGAGTATTTTTGAAAACTTGTAGAGAAGTCAGTGCGTTTTTTCAGACACGGCAGGGTCAGTGAGTTGACCCCTTATTTCCTGACAGTATATGACCAAACAGTTGAATGTGCTTGTATGGAAATGTCATAATCATGCACTATATTAGATGAGTGCGCATTGACTTGTCTGACAAACCCTTTGTTGACACGTTTTCTTGCGAGGGGCAGATCCTTACCTCCTGTTTGTTTACCACATACATGGCTCCTGTCATGTCTCCAAGCAGCACCGCCATCCAAATGTGGGAGCTTGGTGGAAAAAAAAAAACTACTATATAGGCGCTGCGGTGCCACACAACACCCACCATATCGCATTTTACCCCCCACTCACAGCTCGCTTGTATAATGAATGTGCGGGAAAAGTGCAGGAAAAAGTCTAAAAGTCCGTCATAATTCTAGTTGTTGAATTGTTATTGATGTAGAGCTGCACAGATGCGCTTCATCTTGTCTTTTTGTTTTAAATTTAAGACCTTGACTTTGCTGTTTCTTCGTTGGAAAATCTGCGGCTCTCTTTTTTTTTTTGTAACGTATGATTCAGGCGATACTGCATTTATCGGATTTTTATCATAAAATCGCGATAAAACAGCAGAGTGAGATAAGGTGGCAGACTGATGGTCGCTATAAATTTGAAATGCATTTTCAACCATGAGAGGAATCCCAATCAACGCCCCACGGCGCAAATATTTTGAGGCTGCCACGTTCGTTTTTTAACAAAGTAATTAAGGGAGGAAAAAAAGCTGTGTGCGTTCTGCCAAACCAGCAACATCACAGCGGCTTGTTCAGCGATATTTATCAGAGAAAAAAAGAGAAAAAGCCTAATTGTCCTTTTTTTTCTGGGAATACAGACTTTGCAAAGAAAGCAAAACAAAACGGGGTAGTAAGATGTTTCATTAATAATTGGTAAATCAGATGCATGTTTCTGAACTTCTTACGTAACAGCAGGCAGCAGGGAAGCCAAAGACACTGGAGGGTGTGTGATCGCAGCACTCAAGGCTGAAGATGTTGATTTGTGTAAATTATTTAGGTGGTGGCCGACTGAAGAGGAACATGCTCTGCTGACACAATGTGGGTCCAGGGGCGGAAAGTGGCAGAGGGTGGTGCTGGGTGCATGGGGGTGGTGAGTGGGTGGGTGGGTGGGTGGGGGTTGTTCAGGTCACCTGACCAGATCTCCCTGACCAGTTGTGTGTGCGGGGCTGCTTCACCTGTTACTTTTCGACTTGATGCTGAGGCAGCTCGCTGCCAGTGGGAACAGGAGTCCCTAATTACTCTAATTACTCTGAATGCACAACAGCCTTAGCTGAGCTACACCGCGTGTGGCTCCGAACGCTCGCTCGATACCCGCAAAGGAGAAACCAACGCTGCAAATTTGTATTGCTGAACAAACGTCACATGCACAAATCTGTTTATCAGTTACTGTTGTTATGACGAGTTTATCTGAAACTTTAAAGATGAGATGAGGGCCTCGCCTATAAAGTTGTCACCATAAGTATGATGTATACACTCGCTCACTCGTATGTAAACACTCAGGCCAACATGTGGATAGCTGACAAGTTATTAATAATGAAGCACCGCGAAAAACTCAGCCGTCCCCGTTTTTTTTTTTTTTCAATTTTAGCTTGAAGTCGGGAGACATCTGCCTTGTTACTTCATCATCATTCAAAGCGCCTTTACGAGGCACAGGGGCTGTATTTGCTCCCAGCCATCAGAGATTAAATTCATGTATGATGAATCACTCCGGTTCTATCAAAAAGGACAGCTTAATAGCTTACTCTTCCTCATGGTCACGCAAATACACACACACACACACGCATACACAGACGTACGCGCACAAACATACATGCGGAAGCACGTGCAGGCGGGGGGACATTCGTTGGGTGTCTGCCAGATATCGCTCATGTAAAGCCTCGTCTATACGGTGCACCTGATACCTCCAACATCTGTTGAATGAAATATTTAGTGTTTCTCTGCACTGTTCTTAATGAAGGTATTTATGTACTGATTTGTATTCAGGAGGCCGGCAGCACTTGGGAACCTGTCCTAATACGCCACAGTTGCGTCTTGAAGGCAGAAGGCAATTAATGGAAGCAGTGTGGTTGTGATTTGAGTTATAAAGATGCACACTGGGTATATCGTCGGTGTCACATCAAGGGAAATGAAGCTCCCTGCACATCCATCCAGCCTGCCGCTCGCCCATGATGCACTCCTGCTAAAAGCAAAGATAAATAACACATTAAAATGAAAAAAAACCCATTGTACCTTGAGCAGATATTTACTCAAGTAGAAAGATTTAAGCGTGGACTTACTCGAGTGAGAGCATAAAGAGGCTCCCAATTAATTAATTATGTGCTCATGACTCCCACATTAAAACTAACTGCTGCTCTGACTTTGTGTACGTGTGAGAGGTTCCTAGGTGAGTGCGAGGTCAGCCGCAGCCATAATTTCCCTCCGCGAGTCGTAATGAAGTGTTGTTGATTGTTCCACATCCATCTTCGTGATAAAAACGAATTCAAGTTTCAGTAAACGCCGAAAGGAGCGCTTCATATCACTCCGATGAGCTGCTAATAAAAGCTGATAGCCTTTTTTTTTTTTTTTAACCCACAGCTGTGGATTAATCACGGCTGTCTGGTTTTCACCCCCGTGCAGCGGATGCCCATTACATGAAGACATATACTGTGCAAACAGTCGGCGGAGGGGAAGGGTCACTAATATCTCCCCGTGTCTCGTGGTGTTAGTGTGACGGTGGCCACTGAGCTCCTGCCGCCTGATGCGTGTGAACTACTCCGACAGTTTCACTGTTTATTGCTGCGAGACCAAGTGTTAATCTGGTAAATGACCATCCGCAAGGATGCCTCCTAATTCTTCGTCCAAACAGGAACACGTGAGAGTAACGGGCACAACCTGGTCTCAGATTGGGTGTTTTTAAAATGATCATTCATTCAGTGATCTAATGGCTGCATTAGAAACTTTACAGATATTATGTGTTTTGGCTGAACTTCTTCTCCCAGACAGTGTGTGCCAAATGTAACATCTGCAGCTCCCTGCATGTTGTGCAACTTTCTGAAAAGTGATCAGTCAGCAACTGCAGGAGAGTGTTTAAACCTTTTAACGACCAGTTGTTCTTTCAGTTTAGACCAATCATATCACTTGTTATAATGTCTGTTTTTTTTTTGTTTCTGCCCCTTTTAAAGGTTTTAACTGGGGTTCAACTCATGTGTCATATCGTCTGCAGGCCAGCATTATTTAGGCAATAATATCTAAAATTCAAATTGTTTTCTAACTAAGAGTTAATTGGATGTTTCTAGCTTGTTTTCGGGTCACTGACAGCTGCATAAAATGAGCCAGGCAGCATAAAAAACACTTTACCACCAATTAATATTTTTCCTCTCATAAGTTTTCATTGCCTGTTAGAAACATTCTGCATCACTCTCTCTCTGTTCTCTGAGGCCTGTAAAAGAGATGCTTATATTTTCATTATTTTCTCTGTCAAACCAAGTCTCTGTTTGTTTTGAGAGCTGAATGGAAATAAAATAAAATCCCTTTCACTATACAGACTCTAAAATAAAGAGAGAAACACTCCAATATATTCTGGAGTTATTGCTGTGTTGCTAACTGTGATCTCCTACTGTGAACGTAATCAATCTTTCATTCCACAAAGGCCAGAAGTGTGCATATGTGTATAGATAAGGGCTCTCATATTGTCACATATGAAATGAGACAACTTTTAAACGAGCGCTTTTTTAATGAGATGGTACAGAAATGTGTTTTGTGCCCCGTTCTCTCAAAAGTGTGACGGCACGGTGGTGAATAATGCAGAGCTACAATAAAACCCCTCTGAAACGAACGCACCATACATCCATCACCGCGCTCAGGCCAATCATAGGCCTGGCAGTAATGATCTCCGAGAGACAAAGAGAGTGGATGAATGTTTGATGAGGGAGGGAAGAATGGGGCTCCTGGGAGGCGATGGGACCGCGGAACACGAGCGAGGGATTCCCCCCTTTCACAGGTGGAGAGAGGAGATGGATGAGGGGGGAGGTGCACTGCAGGCAGGCCTGCGAGATGGGACGGGCTGTTTGTGGAACGGAAACATCCACGCATATGCAGAAATAAAGAGTATCGGGGAACGGATTACGAGGTCCTCCGTCCCGCGCTTCGAACCGAACGGAGGCGCGCTCGTGTGTTGTCAGTGATGCATGTGCCTCTGAAGGGATTCATGTCTTCATTAATGCAACAGCGACGACGCCGGAGTGCCTCGAAATTTGCTCCGCTCATATTCAAAAGTTCTCCTCACGCTTTTAATTGCTCCGTGTGAAAAACGACCTTATCACAGAAAGGTCAGAGATCGTGTTTGCGGACGGCGTTCCATCGTTTATTGGTGTAACTGTGGTTGCTATTGATTCAGCCACTTTTCCCCGGCCTGCGAGCTCCACTGGATTCCAATGCTTGGCTAAAGTATTCAGATACAATCCATGCTGGAATCAGATTTTGTAGATCCACCAAACCCAATTTGGTATGCTGCGATATTCCCTCACTCCCAAAATGGATTTTTACAAATCAAAAGAAACAACGTAAAGGCAAAAAATAATGAGATTGTGCATCTTAAATTGTATCATGAAATCATTTTGTGAGAATACAAACAACATTTTTGAGGTCTTAAGTTATTAATATCGATGTTAGCACCAGGAAAATCATGTTTTCCAAGTGATGAGACCTTTTATGAATAATGCGGACGTTTTGTGAACTTTGGCTTAAAAATCAGTTACAGTTTGTCTCATATTGTAAATGAGTCAGTTTCTCTATCATATATATACATAAAAGTGAATAAATTGAGCACAAATTAAAACACTGAGCATTTTCTGTTTTCCTTTGTCGTTTGTAAGCAAGCATGTTCTGCTGACGGCTCCGTGCATTCAGATGTAACTCTTTGAGAATGATTTTTATTTTGGTTCACATGAGATGTTTTGAAGCTGCAGTTACACCTCTGTGAAGACACCTTGCTAACACAGGCACTGAAAAAGTGTGATGCTAGCGCAGACTCACAACTGAGACTACGCACACTCCTCCCAAACAACACCTCATGCAAGCAGGCTCCAACACACAAGGCTTCTGTTTGTAGCTTCAAAACAAGAGGAACAACTAAAACTTTATCAAGCTGAAGAAGAAATATGTGAGCATGAATTGAAGGAACAACAAACAGCTGACCGCTCTGTTTTGTTTGCCTGCGTGTGAACCAGAGGGACGGACTTGATTTTTGAGAGAGCAAACGGCTGCTTTCAGTCTCTGTTTTTGGTTAAAGGGAGAAAAGGAACAGAATCGCAGATTACAGCGCCGAACACTTT
>JAUESE010000080.1:9656280-9674998 GCA_032274725.1 Malacoctenus triangulatus
TCATTCGGAGATCCGACTTCTTGTCAAATCATCCTGTCAAACACAAAGTGACAAGATATATAGAAAAAAAACACAAGATTCCCCCTCTGAGAGCGGGTGAAGGCAGGGAAACTGTGGTTCCTCCCCATCTCATGTGTAATGTACGTATTAACTGTAGCAGTTGTTGGTGTAAATCACCTCTGTTTGATGCCATGAAATGAGCAAGTGAAATGCTACATTAATTCTGTCAGACAGTACAATTACAAGCAGTGTTTTTTTCACAAGCGGCAGCTTCTGGTAGAGAAAGCGAGAGCGGAAGGAGAACAAGCACAACAGTGAGTGTGATGGATTGTCATATAACTGTCCATTTAGACTTAAGTACCATGTGCAATTACCCCTTGCGAGATGTTAACACAGGGACTTAATGAGTATCAGTTCCGCACGGAGGATCTGTTTACCTGTGCGCCCATATGCTTGGCTGATCTAATTTAGAAGATCTCTTTCTATTTCCCGGTAATTCACACTTCAGCGGTGGGCCTGTCAGGGCCAGACGTGCTACAGATGTTGCGCTCGGGAAGGGCTGACAAGATGACTAGTGACGGCATGATTACTCTCCGCAGCAGAGCTCCTTCGAGCTGATGCGATGAAAGCTCTGCTAATTGGGTCTCCAAATCTTCAGCTGGAACATGGCTGCCACATCAACGCAACTCCGGTGAGAACGAGATAGAGTATCCCATGCAGCTGAGGTTTGTAAATACCAACAGATATGCGTGCCTCAAAGCATTAAGTCACAGTCGTCATCCCTGCTCAGTCAGCCAGAGGCTGCAGTTCGCTGTCTCGGCTGAAGAGTACGGTTCACCTCACTTGAGCGATGCGGCTTGATGTTCCAGATATCGGCTTGTCTGAAGAGAGCAACAGCTTCCTGCACAACCAGAAATAATAACTGGACTCAGATCAGTGATAAGCCATTAATACAGTAGGAGCTCGGCAGCACGCTGCCCTTTGCCGCTTTACCTCGAGTGACTGACAGTGCGATGTTTTCACGCTCTTCATGCTTTCACGCCAACGACAGCGAGAAACTCGTCGCATTAGCTTCCGTGTTGTTTACCTGCATCGTAATTGTGACTGCAGCCTCTTCTGTCAACAGTTTCTTCTGCTCACTGTGACCCTTTGAATTTAGTTTAATGCTAAATTTAGCTAAATGCTAAACAACTTTTAGAAAAACGTCCCTGAATTTGGCACGCATGTTCAAACAACAGTCTTTTTTCCCGAGTTTACTGATTGATTTTGAACATGAAAATGGGTTTAAACAGTTGTGCAAAATGAAAGAAAAATAACAATGACAATGAAAAAAATTCAATACATAAAAAAGGCTGAAAGAAGTAAAAAAAAAAAAAAAATGGTTCGACCCAGATCATCTTTCAAAATTCAAGGTTTTTGTATCCTGTTATTATATTATAGATTATATTATTGGTCCTGTTGTACAAAATGTAACATCAGAAGAAGTCTTGCATCAGTGCTTTTATGAACCAGCCTCATTTGGCAGAACAAGATAATAATTAAAGGTTGAATTGACCTCATATTTGCCGTCCTTTTATATTTGTTTGAAAGAAACACGAAATACTTCCTGAATATTAACAAAAATAATGTGGTCACTACTCCTGTAGCTGGAGGAGGCCCACAATCACAAGGCCTTTTGCCTGTTTAGTCATCATTTCTTAATATTAGCGAACAACAGAGTTATCGATATCAATATCCTGCTGATAAATCAGTCATGGTAAAAAAGCTATTTTACTGCCAAAGTGGGCGCATAAAACATGATGAACAGTTTGCTGATGTGTTAGAAATCCAATATTCAGCTGTATTGGACCTGAGCAAACAGCTGTGTTTACCAACGTCTTGACCAAATACAAAGTGTGCAGTTCAGGCCACTGATGCATCATCCAGGTAGCAGATCTCCGGGGACCTGACGAGAGGGCGGATCCAGAGCACCTATAAAGGGATTCCTGGTGAAAAGGACAGTTTGGAAATAAAGGATTTGATAAACGAGCTGTAATTTTAGCAAAAGCCTGCATCTGGGGCTCCTCAGAGAGTGCCCTTGTCTTGTGGTAATTTATGGATGTACTATTACAAGCGTGAGGTCTGAGGTCTGCCCTAGCTTCTCTCTGAATCCTCCTCATCAGTAGGAGCACACCACAGGACGCAGTTCCCCTTCTCGCCATGAATAACTCTCTGTATTGTAATGACGCTCAGCCTTAAGGAGGGCTCGCTTTTGCTCTTTCTCTCGGCTGGCTGGCGAGAGGCAGTAAATCTGTGTGTGGGGCAGGGGGGGAAAGAAAAAAACAACCCTTGGTTTCCCAAACCACTTTTAAAATGAACCGTGACCATGTGACAATGTTTAATCTTTTTAATGTTGTTTTCATCCCCCATTTATTGTTTGGTGAGAATGAAATACAAACAGACATTGTGAATGCAATATGTAAACTTCAGTTAAGTCTGAGGATTTTGTGTGGTTTGGATTTGTCACAGTTTAGACAACATAGGATTGTCCTGTTGGTTTCTAGGACAGTAGTACTTTACAAAAATATGTATTTACTGCATCGGAGTATCTATGTAGTGTACCTGCGGTGCTGCTGAGTATCATCCTGCCATAAAGCTTCTGTTCCTTCGCAGCCGCTCTGGTCTCGCATAATCTATCGTCCGTCAGACCTTTGAGTGAACCAGGCCGGCTGTGTGAAAGGTTACAGAGCCTGCCCTTCTGTGTGAACAGCAGGCGGTTAATACAGATGTGTGTATACTTTACCCCAAAGGCAAGAGAGTCGCAGGACGACCGACGATATTAGTTTAGAAAGGCCCTTATCGCCATGGCGACACGGAGGAACACGGCGAACTGACAGGTGGCGAGAACGCTGAGTGCCGTCTAAATCTGTCACAATGAAGGAGCGTGTTGCTGTGCTGCTGGTGTTGTGGTGTGACAATCGCGGAGATGGGGGCGGCTCTGGCTGCAGGCCCGAGCCATGCTGGCATTACTCGGGCGCAGATTGAGTTAAGTGTGGAGGCGAAGTTCTGTGACGCTCTCGCAGGCGAGGTCCTCGCTCCCCCCCATCTGTGGTTGCAGCCGGGCTGTCTGGTGGTTTGGCTGAGGTGCGCGCGCACGCGAGAGGATGCAGGGGGATCGAAACGACGGATCGTGTTTCGCGGTGATGACGGGGGGCGGGGGGGGCGAAGTGACCACGGAGGGGGAAAGGGACGGAGCGGGTCACGTGGCGTCGCGCGGTGTCAAAGCATCCTCGACAGTCCGAGGGAAGTCTGTGAGGCCATCTGGACAGTTTGACCGAATGTACGCGGAGAAATATTTATGTGATGCAACTATTTAGCCTCAGAGCATTTTTTTTTTTTTGCCCACGGTTCAGCTAGCTAAACAGCAGGTCATCAGTGCAAGGTGAGTAATGACCTTGCGATGACGGCCGTACTCCATTCAGCATCTTTATTCATGTGTGAAGAGCTGGAGCGCTGACAAGACGCGCCATTGCCCACCAGGGCGGAAATTTCATGTCACTGTTCGGGGGCAGACGAGCAAGTTTTGAAGTGTACACAAGAATAGACAGAAAAGGAGGCCGGCGAAAGCATCAGAAACGATTGATTTTCGGTCTCACTGACTAAGACGTCTGATTTTGGGGCACCGAATTCTGTGCACACTAAACAACTCGCACATTTAGTTTGCAAGAATTGCGTGAGTGATCGATGGAGAAAAGGAGCTCGGCGTGACACACACAGATGGTAATACATCCTCTTGAAGGAAAAAGGCTCAAAAGGGATGTCGCATGCTGTCTCGGTGTCCTCAGTGCGCCCTGTGAGTAGATCAGCTTCCAACAAGTGTTTGCACGTGTAGAAACACTTTCATATTTCGCGCAAACCGTTCTTTGTGGATCGGGACCTTCGAGCATGATTTCAGCACAGAAGCAACAACTACCAAGGTCTCATTACAAGTCAAAACAATTCATTAAAACATTTATTTCTTGAATGATTTTTAGAAAATATTTTTTTGCCAATTAAATTTAACCTGCTGCATGAACACATCATTGCACTAGTTTTAGGTCATTTCCCCCCCTTAAATTTAGTGTTTATATCTAATATTTGGACTAATTATTTTTGTGAAGTGTTCAGTTGTCTCATTTCCCCCCACAGACCTTTTCATTTGTCTGGCTTCCTTCGAATACATTGTGCATCAACTATCTGATGAAGTCATTGTATCAATAAAGGAACAGACAAACAATACCTCCAAGATACTTTTGTCGAGCCTTTTCCTGATGTCGTGCTCTCTCAACAATTCTGTGTTCTGTGTTCCTTTATAGGAGGAGACATGAGCCTTATTGCTCTGTGGTGTCCTAAATGTGTGAGTTAATCACTGCCATATTATATTCCACAATTACGGTCCAGGAACATGTAGCCTGAGGGCCTGGCTCCTGATTAATACATGGATGGGACTCCACTTTAGTCGCCCCGACAGCAGTCTGTGCTGCTGATTGTGACTCACTGGTAAGAGACCGTCCCCAGGCAAAACTTCGCAATCACCCGGGCGCATTAGAAGAACAACACCTCAGGAATGTCAAATACTCACAAAAGAGCGATTCCAGCGTGAGAGAGCCGGGGCAGAGGAAATTTCTGGAAAACACTCTGCAAACAATCAGATAAAAACCAAGTGAGATCTTTTAAAGAAGCTCACAGAAAAAAAATTGCAGTGTGAGCACAGAAACGGAGCTTGTTCGAGGGCATTGGGATGAAAGCTCTTTCCGTGTCGTCTTTGTGAATTAATTGGAATATTTTAGCACACAGTCTGAGCTGTGGTCATTTTAGCCGACTAATGAGACGCTCACATGGGCGTATGTTGGAATTTAAAGATATAGAAGTTGATATGAGCCTGCTGGTTGACAGCTGAAGGCTAAACAGTGTGAGCAGGGGGGGGAAGGGAAAAAAAAAAGCACAAGGCAAATTTATGAGCTTTCAACAAGAATCTCATTTTTTATCACCCACAAACAAGCCTATTTATAGCAAATGTCTTCATCTGCAGGTAGACGGTGCCAATCTCTGGAGCATACATGAGTCATACAAAGGGTTTAAAAATGGAGACACACATGACAGAATTCATGCCAGAGAGAACAATAATGATGAAATGTATCAGTAAAGCCATGCAGCGAAAATGCATTATTCATGGATAAAAGTAAAGAACGTGCTCCGAAATTGTAAATAATTCACATGTGATTGGATTATTCAGTGGCTCGGCAGAATCCGCTTATTTGTGCGGTTGAAATACGTATCATGTCCGCCGCACAGGCTGAACTTCCTGATATCTGATATGAACGACAGAATGGCATCAGGCCCGATGAAGCCCAATTCCATCGCTTGCTTATTTGGCTCTTTCGAACAGGTTTCTCCTGGTGAGTTATAGCGGCCGGGTCGGAGCTGTTTGTGTGACAGGACAGACGTGAGTCTGGGGTGGGGGGGGGACGCAAAGAGTCACAGAGGAGGGGAAATCAAATGAATGACGGCGCCGACGTGTCAGAGCTGAGTTACTGACATTATAAATGAATGGGAGTGAGGCCATGGCTTAACTTGTGGTGGATTGTGAATGGTTGCATGGTTCTGTGGGGTGGGGGGGCTTTGAAAGACCACTGCAGCATGAAGGAGGTTCACATTATCCGTCAGGATTAGGGGGCAGGACCTGATCCTCGCTTTAAGTATCAAATGGTTCATATTTCCCCCCCTGTTAGAGTGGTTGCCAGGCAACAAAACCAGAGGAAATAAACTAATAATGATCCGGTGCATCCTCGATTGATAAACCTATGCATGGGCTTCATGAGCATGTATATGTTTGCCCCGGTGCTGCAGTGGCCTGTGTACGTGTGATACTGAGTGGAGCTAAGGACCGCTGCTCGGGGAATACAGTGTTATTGCTGTAGAAGCACATTGAGACAGTCTACTGGGAGGAGCAGATGGGCTTTTCATGTAGAAAAAATCATGACATCTCCACAAAGTAGGCCTGATATTTCCTGGACCAGGACACTCTCTCTCTCTCTCTTCGTCTCCTTTCATCGAGCTCCTGCGTCGCTCCTGCTCCGATTTGGTTTTCCTTTTCATTTTCTCTTGCCTTTCTTGCGAGTCCAGTCGAATGTTCAGCAACAATAACTATACACAACAACTGAGTCTTTGTTTGACATTGACATTTCTCACTCTCACACCTGTGCCTTGTAAGATTTCATGTTCATGACTGTCGTCACTGTTCTCGGGTGTAACCAAATGGATATACTGCCGAAGAGAGCACTTCTTTTGTGCTCCGTCTGTTTAATGCAGCTACAAGGTCCTGCACCTCTGCTTTCTCTGCACATCGCAGACCCTCCACTGTGAATCCACGCCATGTCTCAGTCCTCTAATTAAATAAGGCTCTGTTTGAGTTAGGTTGATCCCTCAAGGCTAAAGGTGTGAAACTCTAAAAGCATACAATGTGCCTGAATTCTTACACAATTTTAGAACCACCAACGATCACATCTGCTTTACAAGTAAAATTCAGTTTTTAAAGGCTTTAACTCTCATACTTGATCAGCTTTCCTTTCTTAATCATGAGCTGAGATATTCTGGATTTGTCGCATCCTCCTGTTCATCTTGTCTTGAGAGAAAACTAACAAGGCTCAAGTTGGGTCATTGAGGCTGAATTCACACCTGGATAGTAAACTGCATCAGAAACAATAATGTCCCCGCATGTTCACAACTCACATAAAGCTGAATTACAGTGGAGATTAAGAACTCACTCAAGCCATTCTCACAGCCTCCCTCAAACCTGCAAATGGAGACAAGAAGACAAAACAGCATCCAAACACAAACCACTCAGCTGGGACTTCAGGACACAAACCTATATCCTGCAGACACTGACTCAGTGTGCGACGAGTCATCTGGTTTTTTGGCTCAGAGTTTCTGGTGTCATGTGATTCTTTGCCAAAGCCCCCCACCCCCCCTTACTCCCACCCCCTCCCCACCCCCGCCTCTCCTCACTTTGTACCCTCTGAACCCATCAGACTGGAGATCCCTGACTGCAAGAAACATTGTGCAGTCGCAGCCAAACGTAGTTCAAGGCACTTGGTGGAGTGATTAAAAATGACAGGGATCATGTCCGCCCTCCACCTTGTATGTATCACAAGTGATTAAAACCTTTTACAGCACTTTGTGGTTTAAATAATAGATGAATAAATAAAAGAATAAATAAATAAACAATACCCCGGCGGGAGGGAGTATTTTTTTCCCCTCTTGTTTCCACACCATCGAGTCGTAGTGAAGCGATCGCACTGAAACTGGATTCCTTTCAAAATTGAACATATACCACATGTTTGAATAGGAGACACCAAGAAACCGACCAAAGGTTAACACAATATATCAGTCTGCTACTGAATTTGTAATGCGTATCTTCAAAACACATCAATGCCCTGTGCATTCGGCTCCTCTCTGCATGCTGGTTCTAACGCTCACTTGGTTCACACTTATTTCTAGAACTCTTCTTGGACAGTGTCTATTTAGGTCAGCTATCACCGCCAGTATACTGTGGCTAAGCACAATTCACTGTCTTCTTTTGACTTCAGAGGAAGGACCCCCAGATCCAGCATGTCCTCTGGCCTGCTGGAATTGCAGCGTGCTGTGCACACTGACTGAAGTCTGTTTACACAAAACAGTAAAACTGGATAATTCCAAGGTTTGACTCTCGATCATTTCTTCGAGATGTGTTTTACTTCTGATTTGATTAAAGGCGTCTCTTTTGTCTTTTGGGTTTGCCTCGTGTTCGTGTCTCTTGTGTGTCTTCTGGCAGTTTGCCCGGCTGTCGTTGGCGATGAGGTTCAATTCTTGACATCTTGCCGGGTAAAATAAAAGTTAGAGAAAAAGAGCAAATGTACTTCTGTGGTCATGGACTCCATATTTTCAAGTGCTCCACTTCAGCTGCCTGATTTTCACTGATCCTCTTTTGTTTACATGTTGAACTACATCTGTAAGAAGCTTCTTTGGCAGGTGTGAGGATATCGTGTACTTTTTTTTTTATATATAAGCCTTGTGAGCATCTGCGCCGTGCTTTCAAATAAGCTCGTTGTATCCATGTCACGTCTGCCACTGTGCATTCTAACCTTTCATGAGCCACATGTAAGTGGATTAGACCGCTATTTAATACGCCGCACAGAAATCACTCGCTCAGCGTGAGTACTGAGAAATCTAAGAGAAATGTTTTGTTTTCTCTTTTCACTTTTGAACATGTTTGAAAATTAACTCATCACTTTGATGAGAAAGTAACACTGAAGACTTTTTTTTAACATCACAAGATTTTTTTTTTTTTTAAAACCCCTCCTCTGTTGGTTTACTGCACTTAAATATCACAAAAATCATTCAATTTATTCCTGATGGACAGTATTGATTTTTTTTCTTTATAACATCATTTGTGAAAAATCAAACAACTCTGAGAACAGCTAAAGTTTGATATTTTAATGTATTCTACAGAGTTGTTAGTTGTTTCTTGTAAGTTGAGAAAAATATGTTTTTATTTTCATTAAATTTTTGTATTAAAAAAGTAAAAAAAAAAGATATTCAAAAGAAATACGGGCAGATAGAAGCTGTGTCTGTATAAATTGGCTCTATCTGAATGTTAGAAGGTTCAAATTCACCAGTACAATAAATGATACACACACCTTTTTACTCTGTTTTTAGCTCTTGTAACACTAAATATCCTTATAATGGATCAACAACATCAAATTGAATTTGACTTACAACGTGTTCTCACTTAGGAGCAATGGTTTGTCCTGTGTTCTCTATCCACTTGTCTGTTTCCTGTTTTGGTCCTCAGTGTCCAACAATGCATCGTGCACCTCCAGTAGCTGCTTGGCAGTCATAAAGGTCTCTTCTCATCATGTCCAGCTGTTTTAAAAGTGCAGAACTACACCCTCCCTCACACTCCACAAGCAGTGCATCTGCTGACATGTTAATGCACCTACACGTGTTCTCTGTCGTCTTTGTCTAGGACGGCTCACTGCTCAGAGATGGTTAAGACCTTCAGCTTAAGACTCACATTCAGTCGTAATGGCCTGAATTCAAATCCCAGGAGAACCTTCTGCATCCTCCCTGCAGGGGGCCTCGCAGCCTTTCTGACTGCTTTTATAGCAACACAAACAGAGGCAACCTCATACAACAAGATAAAACCTCTCTTTCTGTTGCTTTTAACAATTTCGAGCAATTTAATTTTACAGAGTTTCAAATTCTGACGGATCCAACAACCTGCATCATCGTCAGATAGATTTGTGGTATGCTTTTATCTTTACAAGTGAAAATCTAACAGCTGGTTCATATTGTTTTATTCATGATGAGTTATGGTGTGTGGAATTCTGTAGAGAACTGTTTGCAAATATAATTTTTATTGGTTTGTGAAAAAAATATCCTCTTTTTCAAGCATTTATGTTTTTGTTAAAGTTTGACAGAAAGTTTTCCACATTTTTCTCATTGCTGTCAAATACAGAGTAGCAGTAAAGGAAATGAAGGAACTCCTCTGTGATACTGACTGTGGCAAACTTCACCATAATAACACTCCGTCTTGGTAAATTTGGGAGAATTGTGGTGTTTGAAGAAACCATGTAATTTATAGTGAATCCGGAGCAAACTCAGTAAAACTGATCATTTTTCGGGGACTGGTTTAGCAGTTTTTGATGAAGTGACGGCTGACGTGAAAATTATTTATCAGTGTTTATCAGTGTCACTTGCCACATTGAATCATCGTCTGGTTTCTTCCTGTGAGAACAGGCACACGGCTACCAGCTGTTCCGCCGCATGTTGAAAGGGGCTGTCAGGGCGATTTAAGGAGAAAGAGGATTTTATGCAGAAATGTGATGATTAGCCCGCCCGCGTGGAGTTCCTCTGGCTGACCTGGAACTCTCAGGAGGAACCAACCTTTGAACTAATAAGAAATACTCACTCATGTGTTTCAGCAAGCGGTACTTTCATTTTCTTTCTGCTCCACTGCGGATGAGACAGAAATACACTTTGTCTCCAAAAACGAAGAAAAAAAAAAGGTAAAAGAGTTGAACGTTG
This sequence comes from Malacoctenus triangulatus, assembly GCA_032274725.1. NCBI lineage: Eukaryota > Metazoa > Chordata > Actinopteri > Blenniiformes > Labrisomidae > Malacoctenus > Malacoctenus triangulatus. Next base: position 9,666,367 of record JAUESE010000080.1, read on the forward strand.
CAACCTGATGTCATCGTTCGGCTGCTGTAGGAAATAAAGACCAGTCGCTCCTCATTGTGCTGCTGCATCTCATTTCTGTGTGAATTGTTCTCTCATTAATTCCAATAAATCTACTGGTCTGGAAAGCGATGCCATTGGCTCATTTCATATTCATCTCTGTGTGATGCTGCAGAATAACAAAGATCTTATGATTAAATCCGCTCAGGCACATCACAATAGATTTACGATAATATCTCAGTATAACGCTCTGTTTTTTTGTAAATATACTTGACTCGACTCATTTGTTTCTCTCGATGGGCATATTTAGCTTGTGGGTACAATATGTTGACTGTTGCTCATCTGAATCAAGTAATTTAGCATTTTTGTGGCCTCATCATCTACATATTTCATACTGAGCGCAGCTTAAGACTGATAAAGAGCTCACTATACAAAAGTTTCCTCTTGATACAGCAGAGAAAACCTTTTGATTCCTCCTTCACATAAAAACTGAGTCGTACTTGAGACTGATCAACCTTACAGTGACTGTAGCAATCATTCCATCAGAAATCTTAGAAAAACATCTCTCTTCTCAGGATTTTTAAGCCTCGGACGTGAGGACGTGACTTTTTCACTCGCCCTTTACGTCAGTAAATGTCTTGAATGAATGAAGGGAAAAAGCCAACTCCTCTCTGGCTGTGTCCAAGTGATATATCTGTAGGCACCGTGTCAAGGAGGATCAAATACTTTGTCAGACAGGTCAAAAAGCCAGCAGTTCCCACAGGTTACTTTTTTCTCGGGACTTTACGTAATCTCTGACAAAAGAGAAAGACGCTCGAATCCTCCCACTACAGTTACACTGTTCCGAACCATTTGTACTGTGAAACAGGTCGCGCTCACAAAAGTCCCGGTGTGACAATATGGGAATCATAACTCCAACCCACAGTGGATGTATTTGAATGTGAATTTCCTCTGTGACTTTCTCAGGAATGACTCATTGGCATTCAAGATGTAGTGCCACGAGTGTGCTGGTGTGAGAGTTGGCATTAAAGTCAACCAGATTTAGGCTGGCATTCTCTTGACTGATCAGGCCGACTCCCCTCAGGCCGCCACAGAAGTGCCTGAAGCAAAAGCTCGTCAGCTGCTGCTTCTGCACATTGCATGCGATGTCACGACACTGACAAAACCGATTACACAGGGAAAAAAAAAAAACGCAAAGTTTCAAGATTCTTTGATACTTTGACTCCCTTTTCGCTCCCCAGCCCTGCCCTCAGCCCAACTCTGCCTCTGTGCGTCCGGCCAATCGGCTGCAGACTTCCTCCAACAGGGAGCTCCCCCCAAAAAAATCTGCTATTTTTTACGTCCGGTGGTAAGTTTAGTTGAAAGAATCACAGATGAAAAATGAAGAGGACAGGCAATCCCCGCCATTGTGAAATGTCGGCTCTCACTCTTCAGTCAGCGCGAGTTTAGTTCTGAAACGCCCAGCAGGGGATTCAGTGAAGAAAATGAGAGACTGAATGGGGTGAGACTAATTACATCTGCAGGGGAACAACATGTAGTGTAGCCAATTTCATTAATTTATTTAATGAAGAGCAATTATACCAATTCCCAATGGTTGGCAGGTGTGTGTTTTCTGTTCATCCTTAATAGGTTAATCACTGTTTCTAACTGACGTTTAATTATAAGATGCTGCAGCCCTCATGGCCAGTTATTGATATTGTATAAAAGCTGTTTTGGGGATCTGATCGGCTCTCCTGATGGCTCTTTTTTCTCTGTTTGTTTGTTCTTATTCTAGGTGGCCAACCTGCTGAGACTTTTCCAGATCCCTCAGATCAGCTACGCCTCCACCAGCGCCAAGCTCAGTGACAAGACCCGCTACGACTACTTCGCCCGCACCGTGCCTCCTGACTTCTACCAGGCCAAAGCCATGGCCGAGATCCTGCGCTACTTCAACTGGACCTACGTGTCGACCGTGGCGTCGGAGGGCGACTACGGCGAGACGGGCATCGACGCCTTCCAGCAGGAGGCGCGCGCCCGCCAGATCTGCATCGCCACGTCGGCCAAGGTGAGCCGCTCCATGAGCCGCTGGAGCTACGAGAACGTGATCCGCTCGCTGCAGCAGAAGTCCAACGCCAAGGTGGTCATCCTGTTCACGCGCAGCGAGGACGCCCGCGAGCTGCTGGTGGCGGCCAACCGCATGAACGTCACCTTCACCTGGGTGGCCAGCGACGGCTGGGGGGCGCAGGAGAGCGTGGTGAGGGGCAGCGAGGCGGTGGCCGACGGGGCCTTCACCATCGAGCTGGCCTCCTACCAGATCCCGCAGTTCAACGACTACTTCACCGCGCTGCACCCGTACAACAACACCCGCAACCCGTGGTTCAGGGAGTTCTGGGAGAACCAGTTCCAGTGCAGCCTCCACGACCTGGGCTGCGGGAAGAACTCGCTCCACGAGGCGCCGTTCCAGCCCGAGTCCAAGATCATGTTCGTGGTGAACGCCGTCTACGCCATGGCCACCGCGCTGCACAACATGAGGCAGGCCCTGTGTCCCAACTCCACCAAGGTGTGCGACGCTCTGAAGCCCGGCAACGGACGCAAGTTTTACAGGGACTACATCCTCAAGGTCAAGTTCGAAGGTGAGCAAAATATCGTTTGAGCTTCTGGAGGAGAAAAAAAAAAGTCATCTGGTTATTTTCCCTAATGAGCTGTCAGCATGAATCTCAGTATTTCCCCCCAAGTTTCATTCTCACACCCCACGTTGCAGAAATGAATTACAACATTTCAAATTCATTCTGCTAAGTCATGTACAATTTCAAATTAGTGGGGATAATTCGAAATGTGTACTCACTTCAGCTGCAGATCAGTTTAGTAATGATTCATTTAGCAAAAATGAAGTGCATTTTCTCGCCCCCGTGATTGGAGGAAGTTTTTATCGTGCCGAATAGAGAAGCATCCTCAGTTTCACCTTGTAGATTCAAACATCCTTGTTTTTTGTGTCTTCTCCACAAAAAGTTGCAACACTAAACATGCAACCGCGCACACTCATAAACGCGTGACAAATGACTCACCAATCCAATCCAAATACTGTCACTGTTACATAATAGTTTAGATCTGTGTAAACACGCCAGTTCCATTGTTTTGAAATCAAAACTGATGACCGTGCTCTTACCCAGCTGTGTTTCTCTGCTGTTCACTCTATAAAAAAAGAAAGAAAGGAAAAAAAAAACACTCCAAGGACTTTGTATCCAGAGACTAAAAATTGGATTAAAGGCCTTAAATTAGTGAGTCCCTTGAGGCATTAGAACACCCTACGGAGAAAACACACATAAACAGGTAGACCTTAGAGGTCTGCACGCAGTTTTTAATTAGATACGATAGATCTAGTACAATAAAATGGTTTGTTGTTAAGACTCATTCTGTAGGTTTGTCTAACAACTCAAGGATATCACTAGATTAGGCTTTAATTTACACATTAGAGCCAAAAGAAACAGTGTTAATACTCTTCATCATTTATACTTTTTTGGCTAATATTGTCAATGATATTTCTACTTTATTTTATTTCACAAAAATGATCAATTTATGTAATGTATGTACATTTTTGGAATTTCTATCCGTCCTTTTGAAACTTTAATTTTTGACCTGTATTCAAAAAAGTCAGCTCATCCTAATACAGAAGAGCTGTTCTGAGTTTTGGATTAACTAAACATGACTGACCAAAATGTAGTCTTCTATCAAGCCACAGCTTGGTGTGATTACAGTGACCCAGGAGTTGAAAGAAATTCTCTCATTTATACTTAATTTCATGAGGAAACTGAATGTCACTTAATCCATAATGTAGCATGTGCCCGGAATCCTCCGCGCCTCATTCAGTCCAGCAACTTTCCATCAAAGTGAGCCAATCCAAACAGCAGCTCCCATCAAGCAGACTGGCAGATTGCACCTGTGTCCCGTCACAGTCGCCGTTCGCTCCAGACTGTCAGACAAGGAAAGCGTCGGCACACATACATGAATGATGAAGGATGGCTTTATTATCTGACCAGCTTTGCATTCAATATCAGCCTGCGTTCACAGTAGGGACTGCACTGCCTATTGCTGCTATAGCTCACAGCCAGTCTCAGATTCTACCTCAGCTGTGCTTCCACTTGTTGTTGAGTGACGTCTTCTTTTCTCCTTTTCTTACTTTCAGCGCCGTTTCGTCCCCCTGACACCGAGAACGTCGTCCGTTTCGACGCCTTCGGAGACAGTCTCGGCCGCTACAACATCTTTCACTACCACAAAGAGGGCGGACGTTACGTCTACCGTAAAGTCGGCTACTGGGCTCAGAGCCTGACCTTGAACACCAGCCTGATCCCCTGGGCCAACCAGGCCGTGCCCACCTCCCAGTGCAGCGACCCCTGCCGGAAGAACGAGGTGAAGAGCATGCAACCCGGAGACGTGTGCTGCTGGATCTGTATCCCCTGTCAGCCCTACCAGTACCTGCACGACGAGTTCACCTGCGCCGACTGCAGCTTTGGACAGTGGCCCCTGGCCAACTTGACAGGCTGCTACGACCTGCCAGAGGAGTACATCCGCTGGGAGGACGCCTGGGCCATCGGACCGGTCACCATCTCCTGTCTGGGGATGATGTGCACGCTCTTCGTTATCGGCCTCTTCCTCAAGCACAACGAGACCCCGGTGGTGAAGGCCAGCGGACGGGAGCTCTCCTACATCCTGCTGCTGGGAGTTCTGATGTGTTACAGCATGACATTCATCTACATCGCCAAACCCTCCACGGCCGTCTGCACGCTGCGCCGGCTGGGCTTGGGCACCTCCTTCGCCGTGTGCTACTCCGCCCTCCTGACCAAGACCAATCGCATCGCTCGGATCTTCAGCGGGGTGAAGGACGGAGCCCAGAGGCCCCGATTCATCAGCCCGGCCTCCCAGGTCGCCATCTGCGGCGCTCTGATCTCCTGCCAGCTGGTCGTGGTGGTGGTCTGGCTGCTGGTGGAGGCCCCCGGGGTGAGGAAAGAAGTGAGCCCGGAGAAGAGAGACGTGGTCACCCTCAAGTGCAACAGCAAAGACTCCAGCATGCTCGTGTCGCTCACTTACAACTGCATCCTCATCATCCTCTGCACGGTCTACGCCTTCAAGACCCGCAAATGCCCCGAGAACTTCAACGAGGCCAAGTTCATCGGGTTCACCATGTACACCACCTGCATCATCTGGCTGGCCTTCCAGCCCATTTTCTACGTTACTGCCAGTGACTACAGGGTGAGTTGTGTTCGGCTACACCTGCTCCATTACTGTGAACTGCAGGTAGTCCTTACAAGGGTAATTAACAGTAACATGTTTCTGCCAGTAATGAATTTATTTTACGACTCCCTAATTGATAAATGTGCAGACAAAAAAATTCAACAGCACTATTTTCAGATGCGTTCGAGGTTCCCAAAAAAAACAAAGAATACAGTCAGACTTTGAATCCTTTTGGGTTTGAATTTGGATTTTATATGCGCATTGATGTCCGCAAGTATTGATTCAGCTGGAAGCCAAGTCTGCAGCGTCTGGGGCCCAGAGCCAAGTGCAGTTTCCTTTTTTTTATAAAAACTTCTGTCAAATAATTCACGATAAGCTGCAGACTTTAGATTGGGAGGATTATTGCAACTTCCACCAACTTTTTGTAGATGCAGACGGAAAGCGGTCTGTGTCCTGAGCTAATCTTTCGACAAAATTTACCGTAAAGAAGTGATTCAAAGTAGATTTTAGTTAGGTGAACAGTAACAAAAGTAGATCTTTGACTGAAATGAGGACTCAGCTCAATAGTTTCATGTAGTCCAGATAAGAAATGAACACCAACGCATTGGAGTGAAGGACTGACAAATCAATTGGTTGGTAGATTCATACATAGTTTGGGAGATCAATCAATTGATAGATCGATGGTTATCTGCAGAGACACAAGTTTCTCCTGATAGAACTTCAGAGAGCTGGGTGGTCTGAGGGGGCTGTTGCGGGCGATACCTTTGGGATCGGGACAGCGTGCGGTGCCAGGGAGGCAGGAGGCAGAAAAGGAACCTCCTGACACAGCTGCTTTCTGCGGCAACACGCAGAGCGCAGGCGAAACCATGAGGACCAAAAGGGAACTGAACGTCCCCGCGTGTCCCAGTGCGTAGCTGTGTGGAATGGAGTGTGAAAGCCTGGGATGCTGAGTCCCAGCTGTGCTCGCTGTCTGGGGACTTCAGCGAGGCTCAGAGGAACCCTTCCTCCAGGCCCTCCAGGCAACACAATTCGCAGCCTGAATGGGCTCATCACATAGACACAAAACTCCCCTTCGACCGATGAATAATTACTGAAGCAACAGAGTTGGCACGCCGTCTCTAGTTTTTCACTGGCAGCGACGTAATACCAGTGTTCTCCTGGTTTTACACCACTTCTAAAAATGTTGTCACAGCCAGATGCAAATCTCCAGCTGAATAGCCGATACCAATTTGATTGTGGCCACTCATTAAATGTTAAACCAAGCTAAATACAATCTACTGAGCCATGAATAACATATTTGATTATTACATGAAATATTAAGCATCCTCTCTGCACCGTGGGGAAGAAGGTCCTCCTCTCACGCCAGCACTGGCCATCTTATCTGAGCTGCGACCACCACAGTCCGACTCTGAATTCAGTGAACGCTCCAGACAGTAAAGGTGGGAAGAATCGTAGTCTGTATAAAGCTGCGTTTCAGAAAGACCTCTGCGGTTTCCATAAATTTATTGCGAAACTTCATATAACACTTTGAAATGTGAACTCTCAACACACAGTTCACTACAATACAGAATCATTTCGGCTTTCAGAGCAGCCTGGCAGCGCCGGCTGGGAGCCGGTTCATCCAATAAAGCTCTTCAATAAATGTTTTGCACAAAGCCCAATAAAAAAAAGAAAGATTCTCATCTCCACTCTGAGGATCTCAGGAGGAATTAGGCTAACTGAACGGAGCAGACATTCGTACCTGGAGCAGCCGGGCTGTATTTCGTGAAATAAAATAAAATGCCTTCCAAAAGGTCAACGCAGTGGGAAGAGCGGCGAACAGAGACAGGCAGAAACTGCAGCAGCCACACTTACATGACTGGGAAGGCGGATTCCTTGTCCTCTGTTCCTCCGAAGCAACATCTGGTGAATTATTAAAACCACTTAAGAGGTCATTCCCATGCAGCACTGTCCGCGGCTTTTTATTCTAAACAGTTTCGGAATTAAGCGGACACACATTTAGCCTTGGTGCAGTCAGGTACGGCTCGGATTATTATGCGTAGACACCGGCTTCGCATTCGTGCGCTGCCCTTTCTCTGGGCCTGCACGTACACAACGAAGACGAGCAGCAAAGAGCAACGACAACAACATACATTTACATGTGCACCTGGAACCCGAGCATGTCAGTGCGGACTGCATTTGAGAGATGGCCTGAGGTGAATCCTGATGATGCATTTATTGCACGTGGGAACCGACCAGGAACTTTACAGCGATGAAATCTTTTTGTTTGCAACAACTATAGCTCATAATCACCACGCTGAATATAAATTTGAAATATACATCCTTTAATAATCACCAATACTTAGCTCCCTTGATTAGATTTTCTGTTTACATTATAGTTCATTTATGATTAAGCTTTAGGCTTTGCAAGAGATTTCATAAAATTAGACACTTCTTGGTCGATATAAATGATGGAAACTGTTGTTGTGAGAGATGCATTCTGGGTGACACTTATGCATGCATGCTCCTTGCTATTGCTTCATCTCTGTTTGCTATTTACTTGGCAGAGCAGTTTGTGCACAGCCGAACACTCGGTGCCCGCATTTCTTTGATAGCAGCATTAACATTCAGGGTGGCAACAGACACCTTGTGAGAAGGAGATGCACCTGCCGCGCACCGCGCCATGCTGGGCTGAATCCTCGCATCCACCAAAACAAAAAGTGGGCTGCGAGAGTGTGAAGCAATGAAACGAAGCAACAAACTGATGACACAAAGTGAGACGTGGGCAGGATGAAGCAAAAAAAAAAAAAAAGAAAGAAGGGGGAGCAAGGGTTAAGCAGTTGACTGACAGGCAAATAAACAGGTCTCTTAACACCTCGAGGTTCAGTCCCAGCTGATGCCGTTCTCTGCGCTCCTCTGTTGCATCTCACTTTTCTCACTGTGCTTTTCATTTCTCTGCTCATAAAAAGAATTTCCTTACGCAACAAGAATTTTTCCCAATACTCCGCAAGTGCTCAATTATCTCCCTAACACACACTCGCTTCTTTTGATTGGTCTGAAGTTTTAATTGTCATGAAAGTTATGGCTGACAGAGAGAAATCCTCTTAATTCTTTAAGAAAAAGAGACGAGTGTTCTCCTGTTTTGATCTGTGCGTCAGTGAACGCTGTGTGAATTCACAGGCTTCCAGCCAGACACCTCAGCAGCAAACAACAGAATGGAGTTTCAAGCTGATTCCTCACCTTTCTCCACTCATTCAGGTGCAAACCACGACCATGTGCATCTCCGTCAGTCTCAGCGGCTCCGTGGTCCTGGGCTGCCTCTTCGCTCCGAAGATCCACATCATCCTGTTCCAGCCCCAGAAGAATGTCAGCACCCTGAGGGTGGCCACCACCCGCTTCAGCGTCACCACCGGCCAGGGCTCCAGTTTTTCTCAAGGTAGCAACCGAT
>JAUESE010000080.1:9732125-9753257 GCA_032274725.1 Malacoctenus triangulatus
TTCCGGGAACCTTCAGGGTTCACAAAAACCTCCGACAGACAGTTGTGACAGACTGATTACAACCACACATTCACGGAATGTTCAAATTATCGTACATTTGGCCTTTTTGGGGATTATTAATCGTACATCGTACAGAGGGCAAAATTATCGTACAAATACGATAATTATCGTACACCTGGCAACACTGGTTGTCGGACGCTCACCCGCCAAAGTCCGGCGGGCTGTAACGTAACTTCCGCAAAGTTACGTAGTGACGTCATCAAAATATAGCAACCACGCGCTTTCAAGAGACTCAGTCCACTAAATATCTCTCCTTTCCGAGGTTTTGGTGATTAACTTCCCTCTATTAGAATTTTTATTAGCTTGAAAACCTCCCAACGTATTCGGTGTTTGGTGAGTTTAAACTTTGAAAAAACTCAACACAAAAATAATCCCAGAAAAAGATACAAAAGACGATAGGTATACTATAAATGAATCGAAGACGTCTTTGTTCATAACTATAGAAATTTTAAGTTATTTATCTTCCTGTCTGTCAAGACCTTACATCACATAATTTACCCCTTGTCAACACAAATTTGCCACTGCTCTTCTACTCAAAAGAACACCTTAAATGCTCAAATCAAGGTGACAACATGATATGAATTAAAAAGGTAAACAAAAGTCAAATGGAAAAGCTTGTAACAAAAATGCTCAAAGTCAAACAAAAGATTCAAACTAGCAACAAAAGCATTTGAGGTATGAGGGGAAAAAAACAATCCTTTAACTGGCAAACATTAAAACAACATGAAAAGGCTTTATTGAAGAATGGTTGGAAAACACAGTCCTTGAAGACGTCTGTGTATCAAAAGTATTTATTTTTGAGTCATTTCACCAAGCATAACTTCAGTGAACAAACAAACCTGTAAAAAGATCCAGGATCCATGTTGGCTTCCATCTCTTTTGTTACCACGAAGAGAGCCTTTTAAACACAGAGAGCCACCAGTAAAAATAGATATTCACAATGAATCCCCTTGGTTGTGTGTTTGTACCACAACAGCCTCATTCTGCTCTTTACTCGGGAAACGTGTTCCTTTTGAGGAAATAACCAGATCCAAAGCTACCATTGGACAAATATTACAGACATATTTTCCTTTGACAGCTGTTTTCTTGTTGCTGTATCAACTGTTGGGAAAGTCTCACACTAAAAAATCTTTTCCCTGAGATGGAAAATGTTCTGCAGGTTCGAGTGGCCTCAGATGCAGCAACACAAGCAATGATCATGATTCCTCCTTAAGGAATTTCAACCAATTAGTCTCTAAAACATGCATAAAAATGCTGGTCATTTGAAAACCTTGGCTGAATATTGTAGGATAAGTTTATATGTGTCAGATTGACATTTCACCTCAAAATGGTTAAATTAGCTTTAAGCGTCTTCCTACCAAGACATTTTCTCCTCAAATGTTTGACTGGTCTTCTGATGAGTTTACTCCATCAACAGACCAAACAAATCCTTCCCAGCAGACAACCTTATTCCCCCAAACTGCACTAAACACACAAGAAACACAAAGCAAACACTGTGCACACAGGTCATCAGATTCGATGTTGATCTTGGAAGGGAAGCCACTACATTGTCGCTAGACCCTGGTGGCATCATAACAGCTGGAAACGGCTGGTAGCTTGAGGCCATTATAGTTTCCAATACCATTGATCATGTATCCTTAACAAGCCGCTCAGATTCTCGTGTGCCCAGGCCGTGAACTCCATTGTTCCCAGAGTCGTGAAGGCTTTGCGGTAGCCTGCAATGATTTTGCAACAAACCAATTTTAGAGTAAAGGATTCTTTGTATTAGACGGCCACTGAGGTATATTCAGAATTACTCTCCGATGCAGCTTTTTCATGTGTTGTCCAAACACACCGCGCTCATTACAGTGATATGCCTGTTGTTTGCTATGACACCAGAATACAATACCTATCATTGAAACTTTTTGGGCCCTTCATTACAACCCATCAGTTTGATTAGACTGAAGCCGAAGAATGTCACATTTAATGGCATCGCAAATGTGAGGTCCAATCAAGCTTCCCTGTTTCACTCTTTTATGGAAGGTCTGATTGGACTTGTTTAGCCAAATACATCATTACGCTGCTCCACTTTGTCTCCTCCTGATTAAAACGCTTCCTTCAGCTTTGAGCCATTGTGTCCGTCTGCATGTGGCATTGGCACGTCACCACTCATGTATTCCCTCCCAGAGGGCATGGCCCGTGCTTTGAATTCTGTGGACCTGTACCGCATCAAGAATGTACTGTGCTGACTTAAAAATAGATAAATAAATAAAACGTGAACCACTCCACAGAAAAAAAAATACTCACACAAAATGGATAAAACACAAACGCACACAACCTCATCAAGCAGCAAATCACGCTGCAGATGAATTAGGCTGAATTGACTTAAAGTCTGCTTTGTGTCCGATCGTTTCAGCTGGAGTTTGACCAACCGCTGTTCATTTTCAGCCCTCCGTGGAGACTTTCTGATGCATTTGGAAACTGGGAATGTTTAATCACCGGGTGTTCAGCCAAGCAGAAATTATATGCTTGTATTAAGAAGATGACATGATGTACCGAACGCCTCTGAGACGCGCTGGTTCACATTTTCAGGAATTGTGTTTCAGATAAAAACCTATTACCAGGTATTTTACTGTGAATCCATTTCAGTCTGGAATACATTCATGTACTTTTCAGCGCAGAATTATATTGCTGATACGGCGATAACGCTTATCTATAGCACTCTAAATGTGCTCTGATTTTTCATTTAACTGAAACTATAATCCAGTTTAATCTAATTCTTTTATTTCCCTTTTTCCCCTCTCTGAAACCTCTCCTCAAACTTTTTCCCCACATTGACTCTTGTGCTGCAGATAATATCAATGAGCGTCTGTCAGAGTCTGGTGCTCTTCTGCTGGTGAATTATTTTGATGTATTCAAGGCTTTTTCCAGTTATCATACGGAGACTGAAAGGTTTTTCTTTATTTCATAATGTATTGATTATTTCCAACGTCTTCTCATCCACTCCATTTGTTTGATCTTCTTAAAAGGGGATCATTGAAAAGTAGCCAAGCCTTCATGATCAAAACCTGTCAGATGTCTGGTAGGTGAGTTTCAAAAGTTCAAAAGTAGTGTTATGTTTTGTTTATTATTGGTGATTATATGATGCGTTTTGTCTGCATAACAGACATTTTCATCAGGAGAGTAAATCTTTTAACTAAGAAAACTCCATGTCCAGAAATATTTGTCACTGTCTTAACAAAACATTTGCAGGCTGTCAATATGCATTTGGACAACTATCATGCATATAAAGAACAGTGAGCAAACTAAAAGTGAAGTTTATTTTCCTTCATCTTCATAATGACATTTTTCCACCTTCACTGAAATGTGGTGTGATAATAAAGTCTGATTAAAAGCAGTTGCATGTCTCTATTAAACCTCCACTCCTCTCACAAAGGACGTCATTTTTGACTTCATTATTCATCTGAACACTTAAACTGTGTGACCCCCGTGTTCTCTGCCTGTATTATGACAAGCAAACAACTGTACTGTGCTTTGTCTTATCAGCGTTAAACTGTTATCTCTTCTCTACATGTATCTCCATATAATGTGGCCTTTAGCGGTGAGTCATCTTGTCTTGTTTTATCCAGTTCACAGAGCTGGACTTGTCTGATGTATTAACAACAGCTGAAGCTGCTGGAAACCAAAGCCGGCAGGCTATGCTGGAAGTTTTGGGGCGGCAGGTCATCCGATAACCGAGAGGTTGGCGGTTGGAATCTCGCTCCCTCCCAATTAAAAATCTGCAATCTGCCATTGTGTCTTTGGCCAACACTAACACCATAAGAATAAGAATAAGAATAAAAGTGTATGTAACAGCATTTCTTACATATATTTCACACACAGAGGGACGAGACAGTTGAGAATAACCCAAGGAAGGAGACAGGGTCTGACTTTCACACTATCATGATATGAATGACTTTCACACCATCCCTGCAGCCCACCGCACACACTGGTAGAGTTCCTGTTTGATAATGGATTTCCTGCATCACTGACTGTGATCATTTTAATGTCCCCACCTTTCAGGATCTCCCCCACCAAAAAAAAGCATACAGCTATTGGATCCTCGTGACTTGTTTTCACAAGAACAGGATCCATTGCAGCGTCGGTGAGGATGTGCGGCCGTCTCTGCCACACAAACATCCTCCATATAAACATGCTTTGTTAAAGAAGCTGTGTGCGTAACCTTTGTTTCAGGCTGTATCACAGGGAGTCGTGTGTAAGATCTTGCGTGGCATCTTTGGAATGTCATGTATTGTTTGACGTGACTCACGAACGGGTGTCATGAACAAAACCGTCTACCAGGCTGACTGGTCTGCAGCTCAGTGTCGTCAGGCCTGATTTATTATGCATGCTGTATGTGCATCACGCCTGCCGCACTCCTGCACATCAAAGATACAGGCAGTGCTGGAAATGTCACTGAAATGAAGGTGTTGCCATTTGCTCTCACCTTGGACATGTGATGATTGTTTGACTGCTTTTCCATTTATGCCTGATGAAGCAAGTCGAAATGTCATTCACTTCAAAAGTAAACCGATTGCTGTACAGCATACAGTATTAAGTATCGCAGGGATCCCCTCAGCTCCCGGTTTGAAACACTGAGTCTGGCTAAACATGAGGAATAACAAACTCCTCATGTTTATACAGTGAATAAATCACACTTTTTTTTTTTGCCATCGATACCTTGATCGTGTCAAGGCCCCCTGTACAAACCTCTTGACAGATTCTTTCAATATTCATGCATTATGCCAATACCGAGCAAGTCACTAAAGCACTACCTGTCAGTATGTGTGTTGTTTGGAGTGAATTAAAGTCCATCTCACATCTTGTCTTCCTGTCGTTTCATCTGATGCATCTTCACATTTGTGCAAACGTTTGTGTTTCTTATCTCTTGACTGAGAGGATGACCCAACTCTTTGTGAATTAATAAGGTTTGTGCACTTTATGTACCGATCTATCACCCACATTCAGTTTACAATGCACCTAATAAAGTGGCAGGTGAGTGTGAATCACCTTCAATTTGTGCAACAGATTAGCACGCAGCATGAAAACAGATTCACTACATGGAGAGTGGCTGGTTTATTCCTATTATGTTAATTTCATTAACACAACGCATTATAAGTAGTTCATTAAGGACCTCAAGCGATGGGATTTTTTTTTAACAAAGGAGTGTTTCCACTTCACCTCTAATTATACAGATGAGGTGTGGTTAAAAGGAAGACAGGAAAGGTGAAGCAACAAGTATCCATCATTTTGTCATGCAGTGACTCTTATGAAGACGTTGCATGCTTTTGAAGGCTTTGCTCTCATTAACGCTTTAATTACAAAGGAGTATCGGCCCAATTAGGTCACAGGAAAGGGCTTATGCAAGTTATTTTGAAATCCGCGGCTCGCATCTGCTCCTGATGAGGTTCACCTCATTCTGGAGAGCCACAGCACATTTTCTGTGCCAACGGAAGTAACAGTAGGTTTGTTTGCCAACTCGTTCATTTTTTTAATCCTCCTTTCCAAGTCATTTCAATAACTCATGAGACCTTTAGCTCGTTTGGCTTTGAGAGAGCGTTATTTTCTTTTTATTTCAAAGCACATGCCCTTCCAAGTTTTGCCATCCTTCCACTTGAGGACCTGAAGTCAGCGATGAAATGTGCCATGAAACTTAATCATTAGGGAGTCAAGGATGTTTATATGTGTGATGTGATAATTATGTAAATTTGCACTTTATATGCAACTCACAGCAAACAGACAAACTGTGCTTCTGGTTGGTGCATTTTGTGAATAATTTACTTTCCTTTTCTCGTGTCGTGCGGATAATGCACTGCCCCTCTTGATCTTAGACTGTTGGAGAATACAGTAGTTTAGAGAGGCTCTCAATTACCAACTAATGAACCATCTTTTAGGAAAACAAGGAGAGAAAGAAGCTGCAGCTGTCTCTGAAATATTTAGACACGTCCAGTGGGATCAAACAAACACAACAGCCAAACCACAAAACTTAGGAAAACTTTAAAGGGGGAATTTTCAGCTTTTTTTTCTTCATTGATTAAAAATATGTGAACAAAGTTTCATGTTTGACATGTTCCTGTTGAGTAGCTCCTCCTCAGGTGGAACAAATTGAATTTTGTTTATCCTCCGTCAGTATGAGCTGCTGGTATAACACCCTCTGACCACTGAACTAGAAAGCCAATTTCAAAGGGAGATGTAATCATCTAATATATGCAAACCTTTGCTGTTGTCCGTGTAGGCGACACAACAACGTGTGCTGCCGATCCTCAGAAAGAGGGATCTGCAGGCTGCTGAGGACGCACGCAATTTAGCTTCTTTCTCTGCTGCAGGTTCTCCATCAAGTGGCCGTTATCAAAACTGCAGTAGCGGAGTCATCAATTCAATTCAAGGTTACATTCCGAACAAGAGTCTAAAAAAATTGTGTCTATTTTTTGAATGAATGAATGAAAATGTGATGCTTGCCAATATCTTGGGAAGTTAAGCAAAAAGGTTTTATGCATTTGTTTTGTAAAGCCTTTCCAATGCGGGTTTTCTTCATGAAAGTTAAACATTTGCGCCTCTCACTTTTTCCAGAATCAAAAGCACGATTATTCTACAAAAGAGGTGAGGAATATCTTTGATCACCTTTCAGTTCTTTTCCTTTTTTAGTTTCAGCCCACCCAACAATTCACGCAACTGATCCCAATCACAGAGCAATTATGGTTTTATTTTGGACACAGGAGTTTTCAACATCCAGTCAGTGGTCTGATGTACATTACATCACAGGTTTCAACCAATCAGACACTCATCAACAAACAGCATCACTAGACAAACAATTAAAGAGAAAGGAAACAGTGTGACAGCAACTCACACCCCGCAGGGTCTCATTCTGCTCCCTCACTGCCATTTTCTTTTTCGATCATCATAATTATAATGTACGGTCTTCTCACATCAGCATACAGACAGTGTAACCAATCACAGCATACATTCCAGAAGAGAAAACATCAGTGTAACATCACACAGAGGGACGACGAGCCCGAGCGCGTTCTGACCTCTACATGTAGAGAATCAATCCAGCGGCTGCCTGCAAAGATCTCTGAGAGATAAGGAGCTGCATGACGGGGATCAATGAAACCACAGCACGGCCAGTTCACAGAGGAAACCGAAGAGCATGAAGAGAACACTTTGAGATGATTCTACTGAGCATCATCAGTAGAGAATGGATACAGTAGTTTCTTCTAAACTTGTGTTCTTTAGGGCTCAACCAAAGACAAACAAGCAGTTCTGTCTTGCAGGAGAACGACACCTTTACACGTTTTTACTCCTGGTGCGCTAAGAGCCGAGAAATGACAAAAATATAAAGGCAACATTAGTTCAACATGACAAATCATAGACAACACATTACAGTAAAAAAAAGTAAAAAAGTAAAAGTCCAATAAAAATTGAAGTTGTGCACAAAAGGCACTGATCTTTTTTAGCTACACTCACACAAGTGTCTATAAATAAAAAAAGAAATACAGTTAAATATGAATTTCACCTTTTAAAATTGTGTGCTTTTTGTATTTCAATAAACTTAAGCTTGTTTTTCATAATGATTACTTCATAGTTTCTAACAAGTGCTGAACTGGAACCAGGACATTAAATCAATGCGAACTCTGCAGATGAATTTAGACATTGTCATATCAGCTCCAGATATCCAATGCCAGCGAAAAGTGAAGCTATCACCAGTAGCGGGAGTACCAACAGGCGACAGAAGAGGGCGTGAGTGCACCATGTGACTGACAATGCTGTATTGCCTTTTTTCTGCCTGTATCGGCTCTTTAACCTTAATAATCCTCCCGGTGTGGACATCGATTTCTGTTGGGAAGTAAACACCACATTGAGAACAAGCAGATATCTGAATTTACAGCATGTGTCTGGTGATCAGTGCCTGCTTTACATGCAAAGAGTTAAATTAGTCGAGCATCTATTATTCTTGCTCGGTCAGGCATTAATTTTCATCATTCGCTTTTATTCTAGCACCTGCTACAAGTGGTTTAGTCTATTATTCTCAACCTCATAAATGTTAAGGCCAGTTTCTGAGAAAAAAAAGAGTCTAATATTGAGATCATTTGTGCGTTTCACCAAGGCAAGGCACCACATACAGCCACTGAGTCCCACATAGTACGAGTCCCACATTACAGCGCGAAACATGCAGAGCAGAGCAGGCTCTTTGGGTTAGGGATTACTAGGTTTCGGGACTATTTCTGTCAGAGAGAAGAGAGAGGTACAGTAGATATAAACACCATAGATGCTCTTGCTTGGTTCCCTTCAGTTGAAAACAGGAAGTCTCTACGGCCTGAGCGTGAATGCATCGAGAGAAGAGGATAACAAAAAAAAGGCAGAAAGGAAGAACTGCTCTGATGACAGTATGTCACTAACAGTAGTTTGAAAAGGAACTGTAATTGGTTTCTTTTCACAGTTTCTTTGAATCATACCAAAACTGACTGAACAAGATGTAAACATCTGCAAAGTGATGAGAAAATATTGGACTGAATTCAGCCTTTGCGGTTGGTTTATTCACTTTCCTACAGTATATTTATAAAATGCATTGTGATCACACAGTACAAGGTAAATGTTTTTTTTTTTTTCACTACAATCAAATGATGTTTGCTTACTGGAAATGATAAAAAGATGTTTCCGGGTAGTTACAAGAGCCATTCACTCCAACCGTTTTTGTAATAACCTGTACACAATCAACACTTAAAAATTACTAGCTATATATTCTGTACAAGTTTACCACAGGATTCCTACATGAGTTGGTGCATTAGTTTTCAGCATTTCATATACAGTACATAGAAGAACCAGGGAGGGAGCCGAGTGAAGTCTGTCCACTGTTCAACCGTGCACGATGGTCTGCTTTGATCTCAGTACGGATTAGTATCGTGGAAAACCTCAAAGATTATGTTCATGCCAAGATGCTTTTACGTTTGCTCGCAGTAGTTTCAACACTTTTCGATTACAGGGTGGTACATTTTTTTCAGATGCTTGGACGTGTCCGATTAGACTTTTGTTGTTCGTGTGTAGTTTTTTTTTTATCAGGTTCAGGAGTAATATTTTATACTTGCACTGATTAAGAAGCTCAATCACAGACAGAATGATCACATTTCCTCTCTCAGTCTGTAATGTTTCCCTTTTTTTCCCCCCAATACCTGCATGCAGTGTTAAACGTTAGAATGTTGTTATCTTGTTTAAAAAAAATTATTTCGTATATTTTGACAAAAAGTATAATGACTTCAAGTAAGTTGGAATGTACAGCCGTAAGGCCCTGTGCCTTCAATGGAAAACAGAGGTGGTGTTTCAGCCTGAATGCTGAACTGGTTACGGTGAGGCGTTTCCACACACCAAACGTCGGCTGGACCGGGTGTGACGTGTGGAAACCGAACGTCAAACAAGTATTGCTTCACTTGCCTTCGATGTGTCTCTGAGACGAGAACGTGGCCCCGAAATTTTCTGTTCAAACTGAGGTAAAAAGGAAACGCGTAGTTCCTACACACATCTACTGCGGTTAAATCAAGTTTTAAAGAGAGCTCCGCTTTACGCTATCACACCTTCACACAGCTTCTGCCGCCACTTTATCACCATGGTAACGCGCTTCGGGAGCATCCTGCATATATGAACCAAGTCAAGCAGAACACAGAAGCATCTGTATCTGCCTTTCACACCACAACACCTGCTCCCAGAAGCTTCGTTGTCACTCGGAAAGCTTTTTTTTCTCACGTCGCACATGTCACCTTCGCTACATGGTGCCAGATTTATCTCCACCGTCGCCGGAGAGATTCATGTTTGAACCGGCCGCCGAGTTGTTGCTCGGAAACATCTTCTCGGTGGGAGTTACCGCGGGACTGCCGACCCCCGAGGAGCTGGAGCTGCTAGAGCGGTGCTGCGTCGGAGGAGGGCGCACCGGCCTCATGGGCGGGGGGCGTAGCTGAGCCCCCGCCAGCCGGGCGGAGAGGGCCGGCTTGAAGGTGGTCATCATCTCGGAGGTGGAGCTGCTGCTGCGGCGCATGGCCGCGTCCGGGTCGCGGATCATGATGGTGTGCAGGGGACTGCCGGGCTCCGAGCTGACCGGGTTCTTCATCGGCTCCAGGGTGTCCAAGACCACGTCCGGGGCCTGTTTGACGGTGTTCTGCCGCTCCAGCTCCCGCAGCTCGTGGAGAGCAGTGGTCATCGTCTTCTCTATGTCCTGGAGAGATGACGAAGAGGAGAGAAGAAAGCATGAGAACAACAACACAATGACACATAAGACCGCTCTTACAATTACAGTCTCTTAACAGACCAAATGTCAGCAAGATTTGTCGATATCGGTGAATCATCTAAACTTTTGTATCGTGTGACATTTTCAGTGTACAAATACTGCAACTACAAGCTGATGGAAAAAGTCTGTGTGCTGTCACCTCAAAGAAAAGGTGTCAGTTTGACACATCGACTTTGTACCATCTGTAAAGAGATCACAGAAGCTGTTCACAACTGAAGTGTCAATGATGTGAAAGTTTATCACATGACGTCAAAATGAAAGCAAATACATGAGCAAGACAGTAAAGGAAAATAAATTTGTCTAAAGGTTAATTCAGAAATGTAGCAAAAATACACAAAATATACACTCTGACTAATGCAAAGTCAGTGTCTCTGTAATGTTTTGCTGATACAGAGCCCAGATGCGACAGGCTCAGTCTGAGTAACACCGTTCATGCCTCAGTCGGAGCTGCAGCCATTAGGCGACAGCGAGGATTGGAAGAGGTCCCATCAGCGCTGTTTAGGCTTGTTATTGCGTCGCAGACCTCCATGTCCTTGAAGTGTGTCCATCACCCTGCGACAAATCCAGCCCTGACATTTCTCCCAGGTCCCAGCTGGGGCGCTCAGACTGACAGCCCCAGCGGGGGGGCCGACTCTGCTTAGCAAAGCCTGTTTATTTATTTACCCATCAACACTTGGCTTGGGCTCACGTTGAAAGTGAGCGTTTTTAGATTCTTGACATTGCTCTTCCCTTTAAATTTATGTTTTTTGCCTCGATACAAAAAAAGCTGAATTATATGTGGGCTTACAAATAGAAGTGCAATTTTATTGTGAATGGGGGGTAAAAAAAACCACAAAATGAATGTAATATTTATGGGCCGTGACATTAAAAGATCCACAGCGCTCCTAGCGCAGCTTTACCTCAGCCAGCGCTTCAGTCTCCAGTGATTTGTGGTCCCCGAGGCTGCTGTGGCGGGTGGCCCCCGGCACTGGTCTCAGAGGGTGGCCCTCGGGATAGGCCTTCCGGTCGGGGTAGTTGATACTGCCTGCGCTGCCGAAGGTGCCAAGACGCCTTTTTTCTGGGCTCTCCATGCGAGCTTTACTGATGGACACCTTGTGGGGGCTGCTGGGGCAGGCCGCGGCGCGGGGTGGGGTGTCCGCCCCCCTCGTCGGGCTGTGGGTGTCCGCGCCGCTCCGACGGCGAGGAATTGCGGCTCCGTCGGATCGTAGTCTGACCCTGTGAACACCGACAGGAGCCAATCAGAGCCCTGCGACAGCACAAACGTCTTGATGCGATTGTTGCAGTCGTTCCCACCTCCCCATGACTCCCCCAAAGTTGTAATCAGGTGACTGCTCGCATGGTGACGGAACGTCATTTTTGGATGAACTCTTGTCTTCCAGCAACGGTCCACTGCTCGCCTCGCTGTCGGCCTTCTGGCTCAGGTTGTCTGAGAAAGCATCATCCCTGAAAGAGCAGAGGAGCTGCAGTGAGCACAACATATGCATGCAAGCCGCAGGTCCACCTGCAGCAGTGACGCACGATGAATAATAAGTGACCGAATGATTAAAATGCGTAATTGATTTATGAAAGGGTTTAATGAACCCAGGATGAATGACTACAGCAATGCTGCTGCTACGTACAAGTCTTGTACGACGATGTACTGATGGGGGATGAGGCCGTCCACGCCGTTGTGACGGCCCTCCCACCAGTCCTCGGACGCTCGGTGATACAGAAGCAGAGACGCTCCTTTTTTGAACGACAGCTCCCTCGGACTTCGTCCCACGTAGTCGAACTTCGCGATGGCTTCAATCTGCTCAACCTCTGAAAAATACAAAGACAAAAACAGCCTATCGTGAACAAAGTGGATTGACAGGATTGAATCGGACGCTACCGTCGCTCCAAAAGAAATCTTGGTACAGATGGTTAAAAAATCCAATATATGCCTTTAATAACATATCAACATACATGCTGCTATATTTGAAAGCATCATTTTGTTTGTGAGACTTAATTCACTCCCCCTAAATGGAGAGTTCATCAGACGCAGTTAAACAATAGTATTTTTATGCCAATCAGATCAAACATTAAAGACAATTATTTCATTTTTGGTCGATTAAGTCATTATAAAAAATAATGTAGTCATAAAACTGATTATGGCTGATTTTTTTTAGGCTTAAAAAAAAGGGAAAAAATGTCTCGATGAGTACCGCCAATAGACCAGCAGGGGGCAGGATGAAATAATCATTGCTTTCAAAAGCTTCAGAAGAACAGATGAAAGGTCCAGTTGAATTTGTTTTGAAGGCTGTAGTGTGAATAAGTCGCCTATGACTGAGGATTATAACTGACAACATGGCTGTAAAGCAGCTTTGGTACAATTTCATTTCAATTAGAAACTAAAATCAAGAGAAAAGCTTCCACTTTAGGAAACAAACACGAAATAAAACATCAATTTGTTTTGCCTTTCATTAGAAATCAGCCATTGCCAAAAGACAGCAACTGCAACACCGGAGCCAATTCTGTTGTGTAATAGTATAAAGGCCAGCAAGAGGACAAACTGCATCAGGCAGACAGCCTTTGTTCTGTGTCCAAGTGAGGGCAAGAAAAGAGGGAAAGGGTCAGCGTCTGTTAACAACAAAGCCTGTCAGCCGGATGAAGCTCGGAGATAGCTCTGCCTTCACACTCCTCACCGGCAGCACAGGAGATGGGATTCCAAGTGTTACCTGCGTTTTTGGCTTTTGTGCTCGGCCCAGTTATTCATTCAGAGCCAGGAGAAGGATTGGGGAAACACTGCACAAAGGCGAAAGTCCCAGGAGAATTGCTGACTAACAGTGAACAAAGAGCACGCGGGGGAGAGGGGAGGGGGGGTTCACTCGCATACACATAGAGGCATGGATCAAAGGAGCAGTGCTGCATGCCAATACTGTTTACTCAACTTGCCTTCGGCTTCAAACATCACTTAAGCCGTTGCGATCAGAGGCTGCTGCAGAGCAAACCTCGTTCACCTCGGAGTGGAGAGCACCAAATGAAAAAAGGTCACTCCGTACTGAAGGCCGCGTCGTACGCAGACATCAAAAAATCACATCAAATCTTATTCCGATGTGGGGGGGGTTGGAGGACAGCTTAGTGGAGCGGGCGCTCACACGGTCGCATCACAGCAAGGTGCATCCTGGTTGTTTATGAGTTGGGATGTTTTTGTATGGATAATATAAAAAAATCTGTGAACATTAGTCGAGTCCAACATGTAGTGACAACAATCTCCGACTGGTAGAGCTTTAGTTTAGAGTTGTGGAGCTACAATTGATCCCTAATTATATTCTAAGTAGATCAATGTTACGGCCATTCTGACCAACCTGCGAAGAAAAGACTGCCGAACTGTTGGAGTCATTAGAGAACAAAAAAAAAGCACAAACCTTCATCGCTGGTGTGAGGTTCAGTTCCATTATCAACCTCATCGATGGTTCCTGGTTCACTGTGGGGACTGTCACTGCAGGACGACAAGAAGAGCAAGTTTCTTTGCAACTGTTCATGATTAAAGGAAAAAAAATAGCTGCAAAAGTCATTGATCTTTCTTTTTACACACCGAGGGACACATAAAAACGATACTGTTCAGCAGCTGATCGGTGCAGGACTCACCAGTACTCCTCCCCTCCGGTCATGCACTTCTCGTACACTGGGCCGTCCAGCTCCCGTTGGTTGGGAAAGATGACTTCATTGTGGATGATGATGGTCTTGATGACTTCGTTAACATGCGCCTGACACGCGACAGGATCCTGGCCGTCTGGGATGGGCATCAGGGTCGGACCGAAGCAGATGGCCAAATTGTATGGATCCATCATGTTCTCGTCACTGTACTGGGAGAGACTGCAGGAGAGCACGGGAGCATGATCACACATGGAGTAAGTTTCCACCCCTTTTAATAAGAATGCACAGTGATAATTGTAGTATTTACAATATCAAATGAAACATGGCTCATTCATCTTGCATGTATTTGCTTGGATCACTGCACAGTCCAGTTATTTGCTTGGAAGGCATTCTGATTAACCTACACTTACCAAAATCACCCAGTCTGGCACATGCCACAAGCCACTCTTACTAACCAAATCACTGCAAGCTGCATGAGCGAGTCATAAAAGAGTCGGTGCACATTATCGGCAATCTGAAGCCGAGCAGCGACACCACAGCTGCGGAGGCTCAGCCAGAGAAGGATATGAAATCAAAGTGTTTGTTCTACAGGCGAGCCCCGTAAAACAAGCATTAATAACATCCATTATAAGGCGACAGGTATACTACCCCAGTGAGGTATGAGTTTCCGAACCTGTAAATAACTTCTAAAACACTGAGTGCAGACAGATGTCGCAATAAATATTGGGTTGCCTATTTTGTATAGCTTTGGGTCTCGTCTTTTCACCTGCACATCCTTCCTCTGTCACTCTGCTGCAGCATCGGATCGCACAAAGTGATTATGGTGATTAAGTGAAGACCGAATTCAACCTTCCTACAACTCTGCACTGTTGGTGCTCGAACCGTAACATCACTCACTGATTGAGAAAAGCAAAGAGGTATCTCATGACGATGATGATGGTCCGAGGAAGAGTCACAGTGATCTGCTGGATGTGATGCGCTCGCTCAGCTCCAGACTCCAGCTCTGGAACACAAACAATGTAAACTGAGAAAGAGCAAACAAAGCTTTGGGTAAACAATGGTCGAATCGAGGCAACGATTCCAAACGCGAAACGCAGCAGAGGTTCTGAAAACTGCTATCTGACACTTTGTTGTGGTTTCTGCTGCCTTTCACTGGACCCCTGAGGGGACCGGGTGATCAAACTAGTAGAAACAGCAGGGAATGCTGCGGTGAACCCGCACACGGGAGACTAATACAGTCCATACACTCCTGTTCTCTCTGACTCTCAGGCAGAGAAGAAGAGATTGCTTCCATGTGCTGCACAACTTTCTTTTCCTAAAAACAGACTTTTCCTGACAAAATGTGAGGCGTGTTTTCATTTGTTCTGTCCTCTCTCCATTCACAACTCTTTCAAATGTTGTTTTTTTACTCACTGATGGTTGAAATGAAGTCCAGGAAACGTTCCTTTGGGAAGAGGGGGTTCTCCAGCCCCCTGAAGTACAGCTTCAGCACTCCTGCCACTGAGTTGATATCATGCTCGTTCTGGTCATCGATCAAGGGATCCTCACCTAATTAACACAAACCAAAGTGTGAGCTCAGTGGGGCCATTTGTTAGCTATGACATGACAGGTGAGAATATATTGACTTACCCCTTTCGAAGGAGTTTTTAATGTCATTGACCTCCACCTGTGATCCTGGCACACGAAATATGCCCTGCTGCTGCAACCCTGAGAGAAAATACAAACCCATATTTTATGTTAGCTGAGTCGTGCTAGCGACCGTTATCTCCAAACCCCATTGCCAGTGTCATGAAAGCCCACTGGAAACACGTAACACGGGGCAGGAAATGTAATCTACTCATAAAGGGGAGATGCGTATTTTTTCCAGGAGAGGGCCCCTCGGTGAGCCTGCAGCATATGGTTTCACTTAGACGGTTCTAATCAGTTTTCTGTAGTTTCATTAGGTCCAGATCCAGAGGAAAGGCCCGCAGGCTCAAGCAATGAGCTGAAGACAGATGTGAAGGTAGACGGGGAGGAGTTATACAGAGGGTGGCGGCGGCTGAGCTGACTAAACAAAGACCAATGAGACTCTCCAAACTCTGTGTGTGTGATCTATTGTTATGAGCTTGTCAAATCACTGTTAGGCAGCCGAGTGGCTCAGAGGCCGAGGTGAAGAGCGGAGCAGGTCAGGCTCCGTACCTGCAGCTATTTGTGGAAATAGATTGCCTCATCCAACAGCTGCTGTCACTTATTATGAAGCTGAAGGAGGTTTTCAGAGCACTTTATAGCCTTTTTTCTGTTCCTGACTCCAACACAGGAGAAGAAAAAAGAAAAAAAGCAGCATGGTGTGATGGGACTCACCGTACAGATTGATGTATCTGATACAGCTTTCAACAACGAGTGGAATTGGTTGACCTGAGTCCTGGAAGTATATTGCAGAGAAATATTGTCAAAAGAAAACTGAAGAAAGGTCAAAGGTCACCTGTACACAAACATACTAAATACAAGAACTATTTAGAAATGAGGAACTAAACCTACAATAGAAACCTTACAATACTGAACAAATACCAGAGTGTAACTATAACAAAACATTCAGTAGGGGTGTCAAACATATGTTACATTAAGGGGCAAATCACACAACTAAGGTAACTTCAGATGGAAGAGTAGAAAAAGAACATAAAAACCCATCTCAATGTTGTTTTACAGCAGTTAATATCACAAAGTCAGCAAGACACCATTTTCACTTGCTGTCGGGTCAAACTGCCGGCCGAATTGGACCACATTGGTGGACCGGTTTGGGCCCAGGAGCCATATGTTTGACAACCCTGAACCAAAACATTTCTCACTTTAGATCATTACTTTTTGAGAGCGGAGAGGAGCAGTTTCATTCAAACACAGTTCAAAATCAGAGTTGTGAAAACTAAGGGCATGCAGTCGTGGCACAAGCAGCAGCAGGTCAAACACGATCAGTGCAGGCGTTTTAGTTTGGCCTGTTGTCCAGTCTAAAGCTCTCTAACAGTGGTACCTGGATGCGGGTACGGGCATTCCTTCTTCCTCTGGGACAGAAAGCAGCAAAGCACAGAGAAGCAGAGGAAGAGGTCGGTGAGAAGCACAAAGTTAGGAAAGCTCAAATGACAAATAACTCCATCTGGAGGTTAAAGACAGCTACGCGCAGCGACTGGCGACAGGAAAGCTACAGAAGTGAGAACTGGGTGCTGTGAGGTACAGAGCAGATGCACTGCTGTCTCCTGCTTCTCAATCATCCGGAGAGAGTGAATGGATTTACAGAGCAAGCCAGAAATGTTAAATTGTTCTGGAGGGGAATAAAGAGACAGCTGACTGCCGCTCTGTCTGTCTGCAGCAGCAGAACCAGAGGAGGAAGGAGGAGGATTAGAGGTTAAACAGAGGCGTTATATCATGATTAAGGGCAGCTGGAAAAGGGAGGAACAGACGGCTAAAGAGAGGAAGAGAATGAGAGCGAAGGCTCGAGCCGCCTTCCCTCTCCTGCTCCACAGGGGCTGCTCAGTCATACACCACCACCACCAGAGGGTACCTTGATGAAGGTCTCCATATTGCCGTTAAACAGCTTATGGTTATACATGGAGCGTGGCCTAGTCTTCCGCATTTTCTGTGGTTTAGGGGGAAGGGTGGGGGGTCTGGGGATGATGGACAAAGGGAACAACGACATCATGTTCTCTGTAACTATTGATGAAAATATGGCTTCAAATACACAAAAAAGGAGAAAAATTCACAAGAAAAGGTTTTATAGTCATCTGTTTCAGGAAAGCAATTCAAATAAGTTGATATTGTTTTGAGGAAAAACCTACATAGCAAAACGGGATATTTAAAGGTAAACGTCATATTTGTAATATTGCCTTGATTCATTTAGCTCTTTAATTGATACTGATGTGGGAGACAAAGGAGGGCTCACTTCAAACAGCATTTGATAGACTTAATCACCATGTACACAAGATAAAATAAAATGAAATGAAATAAAATAAAATAAAATAAAATAAAATAAAATAAAATAAAATAAAATAAAATAAAATAAAATAAAATAAAATAAAATAACATTTTTAAAATTGGATATTTGTCATTGTCTTGGATTGTTTTAAAATCTGTCCGATTTGAGTTTCTTGTTTGGCAGATATTTGGGGTTCAGAAACAGCTTTCACCTCCAGTGGGATCCTACCTTGTTGTTCCACATTCAGCCCTTTCCCCTGAGGAAAGAGAAAGTAAAAACAAACACAAAAGGTTCATGTTATATAATTGTGTCTTTATGGAGCAACATCACACAGACGCCTGTCAGTACCCAGCATCACTGAAGGGTTTCATGAGAAACAACATGACTATTGAGGCAGAGATGAATGGTGCAGTGCTAACACCATTCATTGGACAAAGGCAGCAAGCAGTCATCGCTGAAACCTCGAGGGGAAACAGAGGACCCTGTAGGCTTGTAGGCCTCCTCCTCTGCAGAGGAAGAGGGGTGGCAGCTGCACTGTTTATATGGAGGGAAAGGGGACGGGGGTGTTTGAGAGGGGGGTGTCCATCAGTAGTGACAGTGAACAATGACTCTGCTGGTTCACTGAGTCTTTTGTTTGGGGCTTTCAACAACACATGCACGCCTCATACTTGTATAGGGTTATGATTTGAGAAAGAGAGAACAGATCCTCTCACATCTGCTGGGTCAGCCAATTGAGAGTTGATCAACATCTATGAACAGGATGGGAACGTGTCATTTACAATGCCAAAAAAATGGCAAGAATAGACACAATGAACTATTTGTCTAGCAGATCTGATCGTCAGGTGACAGGAGGAGGGCACGCCTTTTTCTCAACACATTCTTCCTCCAAAAAGATCTGTAGCGCAGTCATGTGAAGAAACAACAGCACATTTTTCCTCACATCATTCTACTGAGCGAGAGTCATTTCTACCTTTGACTACCCAACCTTGAAATAACTGTTTTCCAAGCATGAGCAAGAAACTCGAGGAATTGTTTTTAATCTACTTTAATATCCACAAGTTTCACAGAAAATGTTCAATTTTTCATATAAAATTAAAATATCCAAAAAAATCTAGATTTGAAAGGAAAATGCTAATTATTCATTTAGTAAACAAAGGGAGGCGGGAACCAATCACCATCACCGTGTTTGGCGCCCTTCTTAGCATAATGTTTTTTTTCCAGACACGCAGGAGGATGCAAACATCACGCGGCCCTCGACCAATCCTTTCTTGTTCCCTCCGTCGTGCTCACACACCACCGTGCACGCACACACAAAAACACTATTTAAAGTGTGAAGTGGTGAGCTAACGAGCAACACTCGGCCCTGATTGATGACCTAAATAATTAAACAGGGGCAGTACCTGGAGACGCCATATGCTCGGCTCAAACACTCGCTCAGCTGCTTCGCCGTGGACTCTGAGCTGCAACGTGAGTGTTTATGACCAGAACAGCATGTCGGTGATTGTCCGCTAAAGAACTCGGTAGGAATCACAAGGACAAACTGAGGGCCAAAAAAACTAAATAAATGATTAAGCAATGAATACTTCTTGAATGTGAAGCCTATAAATATGCAAAGATTGCATGTGCAAAGCAAAGCCTCAGCTGGCTGCACCTTATGCCCTTTCCTATTAGATGAACCTCTGATGCAGGAGCAGCTGCAGGAATGGGCCCCGGTTTGGCCCTGCTGATTGATTGGGCGTAAACTGTTCACGGCTGAGGTGACAAGGGGACCCCTGGGGAGGAGGGGGGAGCCAAGGAAAACCTTTCTCTTGCAGACTAGAGATGGAAAGCCTCCCAGTGTTGACACCGTAAAGGGACTAACTGGATGATGCTTTAGCTCGTGGAGGCGAGTGGAAAAGAGGGAACGAGGTGCAAGAGAAGTTATCTGCTTTTAAGGTGACAGACTCTCATTTGAATTTCAGCTCCTATTTCTTCCCTTTTTTCCTGCCGCCTCACGTCTTTGGAGACTCCTCGAGCCGATTCCCTGCTGCCTGCGAGATAAGCTGTGCACCGCCATAACCCTGAAGGCAACGATTTTTGCAGAGCGACGAGAGGATTTTGTGGGCCATTATTACAGGACAACACGCTGGGTCAATGTGCACACCATTAAAACGACACCTGAAACAAATCAAGGGAGAAGGCTCCTTACCTTCACCCAGAGTCTGCTTCAGCAGGTCGTGCTTGGCCTGCAGTTTAATGATGAGGTTGCTGCCATTCAGATACTCCTTGAATTTCTATGCAGAAAGACGAAGACAGCAGTGAGTCAACAGCAGCCGCAATCCAGTGCAACATGAGTCCAATCAAACAAATCAGCATGAATGTTTTTTGTTGCGGTTTTAATTTCAAGAGGTAATTTGGCGTTGTTTTTTTAATGGAGCAAAGCTCCAGTTCATAGCAGGTCATTACCCAATAACAGCTTGGACAAACAGACCAATAAAAAGCAGATAAACTCACTGAAAAGTAGAACATTTCCGTCTCCTGCTGGTTCGCCCTCCGCTTGGCGACATTGAGCTTGCTCATGTAGGACTCCGAGGCCACGGACTTAATGGATTCTGTGGATCGGCTGTGTTGAAAGGCATCTGACACGTCAAAGTCCTCCACTGTCAGCATATCCTGCAGAGTTTGCATGGTTGCATCCAAGGTCTTCCTCACCTGGAGAAGGCAGACAGTGACGAATAAAGCACATTATCTCACACCGCCTGGTGTCATAAATTCAGTTTTATGAAGTTCAAAGCTGTTTATTTTCATGAAAACCTGAATGATGAGCGTTGAACCTGAGAGACGTTTCAGCATGACCACACAACAGTTAAATAGACTCCAGAACAACAGGTAACCTTGAGCTGCATTGAAGCAATCCAACATTAGAATATAATTAGACTTGAGGATCAGCGCCTAATCAGGTACACACCAGATGAAGACTGAACTCTTCACGAAATAAGTAAATGAGGCTTCCTGTTTCAAGCAGAGATTGATCAAGCTAATTTTCCGTCGTGGCGTGGCTCATCCATTATCCACCCAGAAAATAAAACTCCTGAAAAGAAAAGACGGAGTCACGGCAACTTGCGCGTCAGACAAATCATGACCACTGGTGCTTCCATTGAGACCTCTCTCTCTCTCTCTCTCTCTCTCTCTCTCTCTCTCTCTCTCTCTCTCTCTCTCTGTGGTTCCTAATAAGAAACAT
>JAUESE010000080.1:9825799-9836786 GCA_032274725.1 Malacoctenus triangulatus
CACCGTGAACAGACGGATTGTTTCTTCTGTGTCACACTAAACCACCGTCTCTGACTCACACCTTTTAGCAGTGCAAAGCATTACTTGTAAACAGCTTTCCTTCAAAAGATATAATATAATTTGGATTTTATTGCCAATGTACTGATCTGATGCTTGTAACTTTTTGTTCTGTAACATTTCACAACCGCTTACCTGTGCAGTCTTTAATGCAGCAGACGAACAAATTTAAAGGTTCTTTTTTTTATTTCTGTTTATTTGAGGTGTTTGAGCATGAAAAACGAAAGTCTCAAAGAAAGTGTTTCAATGCTGTGATTTATAATTCACGGTATACTGAAGCTTTTCTTTCAAACGTCATATTGTTGAAATGCAGTTGCTCTGAACAGACTGAACGTGGTTTATTCTCCAAAGTGCTGATTCATCTCTTAGTCCAGTTAAAGTCAAACAGCGTGGGCTTAAACTCAGTGGACCCAGAAAACAGGCATGAAAGGGAGTCCTCGTTTTTGCCAGTCGTGTCTGTTCTTCAGGCCTTCACCCCCCCCCCCCCCCATCACCCGTCCTGAATAAGTGTGTAGACGAGCCTGTGCGGTTGCTGTGAGCCCGCTCTGTCGTCAGCCCGATCGGTTCACTTTCAGGCATGTCACTACCAGTTCTCCCTGTCGCAGGTGTCATATCTGATAGATTCTCTGGGCTCGAGTCTGCCACTCTTGTCACTTACATCTTGATTTATTACTTTTACACCATCTCTGTCATTTTATGTCCACCATGGATGAAATCATCCAAAGAACACCAACCGGCTCCATCAGTTCTTCATTTCATTGTCGTCTGCTTTAGGCTGGATTCAGTGTTGATGTGCAACAGTTTGGTTTTTTTTAAAAGCTGCTGATTCCTCAGATGGAAAGTCGAGTTGAAGTAACAAACAAGCTCAGTAAGTTTTGATTGTAACAGTAGAGGATCTAAATAAGGTTCTGAGGCTTAAACAAAGCAGCCGAAGGCACTGCTGTTGCTTTACAGTCTTAATTGTTTTGTGTTTGCCAGAGTGCATCCCTTTGACTAATGGTCGCTCCCCTGGGCTCACAATTTGAGATGGCGCTGGTCACATGATACGCGGCAAGTGGATGAGGTTTGGTTCATGTATTTAAATCAGTCTTTTCCTTCGAGGTCCATTAGCTTATTGCAAAGTCATACTAAGATGAGCTGTTGAAGGAAAGTCGAAGGACGGTGTTGAGTTGCTAATATGTTAGCGATAGCTGGATTGAAGCGACACGATGAAAGTGCTCCGGCCTGAGCTCAAAGTTGCTTCACGCGAAGCCAAACGCTGCGAGAAAGTGCGGAGGCCTTTAAAGCTGCTGTATACCCCAAACGCTGAGGTGTATATGAAGCATGTGATCTCTGGGGGGGGGGGCTGCAGGAAATCCAGGCGCGCACAGCGGCTGCAGCTCACGGCAGCTTCCAGACCGAGAAGCAGTAATTACCTAAACCTGATACAGAACCCAACACCTCGATGCCGCGTAGACCAACAGTCAACAGCAGGGTTCAATTAGCACAAGATCACCTCCAGTCTCTCTTTCTGCGGGGCATCACCTCGGCCATGATAGACAGGCTGAATTAAAGAACGCGTCGGGTTGCTCGTGTGGCCGGCGTCTCCTCTTGCATTGTTTTGATAGACGCTGCTGCAAGATGCAGATATGAGGAGTTCAGTAAACAAAGCAGGCTAATTAATTTCTGATCGGTATCACCTTGATACAAAGTGCAGTTTCCTCACAAACTGATACACGCGGAAAAAAGGAAAACGTGAGGCGTCTTCATTATGTGCGTGAGTGAGATGAAATGGCAAGTGGATGAAAGAGACGCCGAATATTCTGCCTGCACGAAACGCTCAATAGCTTCTGATCTTTAGCACACAGAACGAAAACGGAACACAAACACGGGAGTCGCGTTTAAATCCCGGCGTCTGCGGCAGCTCTAATTCAGGCCGAGCTGCCTTCGTTCATGTATAAAGACCCAAAGCTTTAGATCCAGTTTTATAGTCGGAAAAATCTAAAAAATACAGTGCGCACCGAATCCTCTCCAGCAAGAGGAGAGCGGGTTCATCAAGCCTTCCCCCTCGCCGAGCTGTGAGACGCCCGCGTCCCGAGGCAGGTCTCGCTGCGGTTTGCCCAGATAATGCATCGCTTCACGTCAGGTTGCTGTTAGTGGGAGTGAGGTGAGAGAGAGAGGGGTGGGGGGGGGGTTCTTTCTCCCAGCGGCCCCCACCTCTAACGATTGCCTCAGGTTAAGACAGGAAAGGGAGATTACATCTTCGCTTGGCTCTCTCTGTGTGTCTGTTGATCTCCGCTCTTCTCTGCTTACCTGGACTGGAAAGGAGCAGCGGCTGCTGCAGTTACAGGAACGCGTCCGCGTGTTTCGACGACCGCGGCGCTCCACTGCGAGCTCAAACTGTCACGGGGAGTTCACTTCGATTTCCAGATCAATGTGTCCTCCCACGCACTTCACTTCTTATAGAGCAGAATAACTCATTCACACGCAGGCGATCGATGCTGACAGACGGCATGAGATATCCGACAGTGCGAGTGTTTCTTCACGATTTGATGAAAAGTCCGAAATCCCACCTGAATCCCCCGCAATAAATGGTGACATTGAGGTGTTTTTAATGACTCCCGTCCCTCGGGAGGTCGTGCTGCTTTTGTTTCTTTCAACGGTGTTTACACAAAGACATTTCGAAGGACAATGCAAGAGAGATGCGGCCGTTCTTATTACACAGGGTGTTGCTTATCCTAATGAGGCACAGCCTGCGAGGAGCGATGGAGCCACCTCGGTGTGACATCCAGCACAGCCTCACCAGATTTTCTACCTTAGCACAGTAATGGCACTCCACTCCCAAGGGGCTTCTATAAATAAATGCGCTGTCATACACATGTACACACACACAGAGACACACACACAAACACAAAACCCACATGCACACTTTAAGTTGCAAATTTTCCCACCTTGTTTCCGGCTTTCTTGCGCAGCCTGTTATTTTCCCAGTCATTCTCCCCCATGAAGCAGATTTGTGAGCGCGTCCATAAATAGATTCCTTGATCTCGTAATTTTCTTGATTGTTTGTGACCGGCGGGAACCTTTTCATGAGGCCACATCAAACTGTTGGGGCGGGCACCTAATATCCCCTCCGCAGGCTGTCACATTCACAAGTCTGTTTTGTTTCTAAATCAGCAGAAGGTGCGACAGAGCAGCTCGGTGGCCCAGGAGCTGGGGGAGAAGACGAAGGAGCGCGAGGAAGGGAGTGAGAAAGAGGGTTTTCGTGTAAGATAGGCTGGCACTTAGCTGATTGGTGTGATAGCACAGTGTCTGTGGAGATGGAAAGTGGTCAGAAGGTTGTGGTTTCACATGCACTCAGTGCTTCAGCTGGAAGCTCCGGCGCGTCACTTCAAATCTATTGTGAAGGCAGACATGCACCTTCATTCTCAGGCACATTTTTCTTCTCATCAATACCGTCTTGTTGAGATTTAAGTGGAAGGATCGTCTGCTGTCCAACCTCTGGGTCAGGAACCAGATTGTGGACAGGCTCCATGAATCACCTCCGTCTGCTTTGAGGTGGTTTGAACTAAACTCCACGTTTACAGTGTTTGTTAGAGACCTGATCAAATATTCAACGATGGAAACCTAAAGACTTTAAAAATGTGCATCTCACTCTATCCCAGACAGAAGTGGCCTTTCTGACTTTCACAAAGCCAAATTTGAAATACATTAATTTCACACAATGCTCTGTTTTAAACATCAGTTGTTTCAACTGTTGTTTTTACATTTTTTTTCCTCACTGATGATTGTTTCCAGGGTTATGAAGCCCTGTTTCTCCATCCTGAACACCACAGCGCTACAATCCTGTATAACAATGTGTTGTTTGCAAAGAGGAAACATCAAACCAAAACATGACAAGTTGTGTGCCCGTTAAATGTAATTTTCTGCATGATTTTCCAGCGAAATGCACCAACAAGTTCAATTCCCCAACGCTGCACTGTTTGTTTGAATGAAGACGAGCCCACAGTGGGTGTTTCCAAAGGTACAAGCAAGCTTTCCTGGCTCTGTCTGTGCTTTTAGGGCAAATGTTTGCAATAAGTGGCAGCTAATGGATGTTTCATTTGCACACGATAGCACTCGACACGAAACAATCTGATCTCTGAAGCCCATTAGCAGTTTTCCAACGAAATCCCTCTGAAGTATTAAGCAGCAGACAGGAAAAGGGAGGTTTCAGGCAGACGCGATGCTGCAGCGAACTCTGAGAGCTCACTGTAGGTGGGGGACGGATAAAATAGATTCATCACACTTTTTAATGAACTCCGACTGTAAAGAACTATATTTCAAAGTCATTAATGCGCACTGGAAAAATCCGATTCCTACCGAATGAAATTTTCTTTTTTCCCAGCTGGAAATATCACAATGAAAATGAGACAGAATCAGCTGAAGTTTCGAGAAACTAAACCCAGAGGTTTCACTGACGCGAGTCTCAGATGGAAAGTCAACAACTGTCTTGATAGTGTCAGAATATTTCTTATTCTTTATTTCTTACTTTAGGCATGACTAAAAAAACTTTTGACTTCACATAAAAAGAAAAACTTCAAAGCATCATTTTCATCTCATGACTTGTTTTAGGTTATTTAAGATAACATTGCGTAGATTACAACACCTTTTTCAATAATATGTTCTATCATGTATTAATTGTTTGTTTTTGGTTTTTTTACAGTAACATTCATGTAATGTACATGGATATATACATTTATTAGACTCTCTGAGTCCAAGTTACAGAAACGACACCTATAAAGGAAGTTTTTCTGGGTCATGGTGGCTGATTTCCCGTCTATTCAACACATAATAATACAATGACATACTTTCTTTGTCTGGGAGAGTCTGGCTTCCGCTGCCAATCAACTGTGTGTTTTATCCTTCAGGCCTAAAATTGAGGTTTCATGCAGTGAAGCAAATTGGACCACAGATCCACTGCCGGGCCTGTCAGCCAAACATCCAGCGATAAAGAGGCGCTGAAGCGATGAGAGCGAGCAGGAGTTGCTTTAAAATCCAAATTGATCCCGATTCAGCGTGCGGGAGCGTGAGGAAGGGGCCGCCGTCCTGGCTGGTCGTCTTCCTATGCTAATATTGACGGTAATTGCGTGGGATTCCTGTGGCGTGCTGACGGAGCGAGAACTAATGTTCATTTGCTGTAATTACATTCAAGAGAAGTGATTTGAGAGGGGAGAGCGGTGGACGAGCCGTACGAGCCCCTGGAGACGGCCTCCGCGGCGCTGGGGTCCGACGCCGCAGACAGCGCGGTTCCTCTGGGAGCGGCTGAAAGCAGAACACCTCCTCAGGTGACTCACCTGCAAACCTGCCGCCTCCAATGGCTGCCGTGCAGGTGTTCCTCATTAAATCGGCCCCGAGCAGCCAGCCGAATTTAAATGCCATCCCGTGCATAAAGTGTTGCATTAGCAGCCAGTGAGGCTGATTGTGCATAACAGGAGGGACGGTATGAGTTTCAGTCACTATCCTGCTAATCTCCAGGCAGCGGTCCCAGGAGGGCCTTCGCTTCAGCGTGGGGCCAGAGCCTCAGCCTCCTCTGCGCTCTAATTTTCTCCCACACCATTCCAAGCAGATGCCAGCTACCGGCACGTCGCCTTACCTCCGTCTGGACAAGAAGATATAGGTCGCAGAAATAGATAGATGTGTTGGTCCTAAGTGGGCCGGTGAGAGGAGAGCAACGGTCTCAAAGTCTGCAGGTTAGAAAAAGACTTTGTGATCAGTCCGTCTTTGTCTTCACTCGTTCTGCTTTGATACTTTCTGCTGTGGCTTCGGTCTGTTTGTAAAATTTCCTTCTTTTCCTCTTCCTGTGTTTCCTACACTTTGTTTTTGTAATGTCTCTCATGAACAGATTCAGTAAATTAATATTTTACCACAGCAAAGATGACTGGACGGGGCTCTAGTCACATGATATGTATCCAGCTTAGACCCAGCTGCCTGTTTAAGCTCATAATTGTTGGAGATTCGTCGTCCGGACGCTTCCTTCTTTGTGTCACGCCACTCGGTTAAACCAGCCGGCCGCTGCGTCGCTCAGGAGGGCAGCGGAAGCTGGGAGTCGGAGGGTCCTGTGTAAACTGAGCAGCTTGATGCAAATTGAAAGGGTTAGTGATCTGCGGGAAACTCGACTCCCTCGTTGTTACATTAACACGTTTGTGGTCCCAGACGC
This sequence comes from Malacoctenus triangulatus, assembly GCA_032274725.1. Classification (NCBI taxonomy): domain Eukaryota; kingdom Metazoa; phylum Chordata; class Actinopteri; order Blenniiformes; family Labrisomidae; genus Malacoctenus; species Malacoctenus triangulatus. The sequence continues at coordinate 9,832,035 of JAUESE010000080.1, forward strand.
CGCTCTCTGAGGAGCGGGACACGCGTCCAGCAGGGACAGGTTGGGAGTCCTACTGTGTGAGTCCCAACGGGACAAACCTGGAGGGAGGAACATCGGAGAAATTAATACCGTGAAGCCAAACACAGTCTCACTGTTGTACAAAATCACAAGCCTTCAAATTAAAAGCGTTTTACAGTCTATAGTAGATAATAAAACATTTTTGAATACAGTTTTTCTCCTCCAACACCCGCTGTGATCTCAGGGACCACCTGAGCCCACTCTGTCTCGAATATCACTCTGTCTTCGGTCTAACTTTCATGAGACAAACCTGCCGACATCTCACTTCAGCAATTGGCCAGTAGCATTTTTTTTGTACGCATCATGGGGTCTTTCACCTGCTGTCAGCATCAGTTATCAGAGTGTAATTCACCGAATCTCTCCATTATCTGTCCGATCTGTTGCCGGCACGCTGAACAGACGAGGTGGAGCTTTGGCTCATTAGCTGTTTGCTTTCTCCTCAGATTTTCCTGCTTTTTTATCATGTCAGTAGATTAGATTTCTGGTTCACTGGTGAAGTCGACTCCCGATTGTTGACAGAGAAACGTGAACGCCCGCATGCTGGAGATCGTTCTGATCTTGTGCAATTTTTCAGTCACCCACAGGCGCAGCAGCGTAGCAGCTTTTCTTGGTGTTCATCACTGACATGTTTTGGACCAAGCCCACAAAGTCAGTTTGGACATTTCCTAAAGCTTGCCCAGTCTGAGGGGAAAAAATCTTAAGTAGCTTCGAGCTGCTTGAAATGACGATCAGCTGCTGAATAACTGAACGCTCTCGTGTCCACTGAGCGAACAAACCTTTCGTTTTGGGCCCAATAAGGTAAGCAGGGCGGAAAGGCATTGCGGGGGTTTACACAGATGGTCCCGACTTTGAACCTGCTGTCCTGCGTGGCCTTTCTGTGTGGAGTTCACATGTTGTCCCCAGGGGGGCCGTTCAGAGACTTGTCCTTCACCAGGTCTTGGTAGGATCATGCTCCTGTCCCCATGAGTCTGTGTGGAAGACTCTTTGGGACCACTTGTCAGCTGTTAATGAAAGAAACTATATCCGATATCTGATATAGCTGTTAAGTTTTTTTTTAACTCCATTCACAAAATATTCACAACAGCGAAGAATCTCGTTGTACGTTGACTCTCCCAAGAACAGTCTGGCTTTGACTTCGTTCTACCTGCTGCCATTAAAAAGATGTTTCGTTGTATTCTCTGCAGTCTTTTCGGTCAACCTCCTCGTGCTTTGTTTTTTTCATCCTATTACACTCTGGTGCATAAAAGGAGCTCCTTGCTCCTGGTCCAGTTGGTGTGTAGCAGGGCAGGGCTTCAAGGAAATGAGTCGAGGAGGCTGCTTATTAGAGCCTCTTAATCAAGCCGCTACCCAGATCAAAATCAGTATTAGACGGAAATCCCGGGGGCTTTCCCATGGCAACCTTGGCTCTGTGGATAATGCCAACCGCACTGTTGCCAAATCTCCAAGGATTTGCTTTCTAATCTGAGTGTGATCTCCCACTTTCTGCCTCTAATGCCAAAAAGTGATTAGGGAAATGCTCGCAGTCGTTGTTGTGAAACGTACCTAACCTTAATCGCTGAGAAAAAGAAAATTCATCTTGTTCTGCGGATTTGTTTGTTGCTAACACCTTTTTTGATGGATTCTTTTATTAGACATGAAAAACTGCAAATAAGCACAAAACTGAAAGGAACTGAAAATTTAGTTAGAAAGACAAAAAGATTTGAAAACAAAAAAAGGCTTGTGACAGTCACAGATTTAATTTTCTCTTGAATTTCTTTCCTTCGTCGCTCCGTTCACTCAGGCAGTCTGGTGGCTTTATTCAAGAACAAAGCTGTCTTTACTACAAGTCAGTTTTGTAAGAAAATGTGAAGTTTCACATTGTGGAGCCCTGCAGAGTTGCTGTTTCACCTGCGCCCGTCGGTTTTGTCCACAGAGTCACAGCAGAGTCGTCAGAGAGGAGGGAGCTTGTCAAAATGCTCTGAGAGGCAGGACAAAAAAAAAAAAAAAAAAACACCCACATTGTCCCTGTAATAACCGGGACGCCCTGCAGCTCCTCTCCAACACATAAACCAATACAGTCGTTGGTCGGGACGGCAGCTGCACAAGCAACCAAAGAAACAGATTAGCAGCACGAAGGATAACAGCTGCAAATTAAAAACAGCTCCCTGATTGATTTCTTTCATAAAAGCAAGCAGTGTGACGGCCCATCGGACAGGCAATAAAGTGCTGTTTATTCAGCCTAAAGTAACACTGGGTCAGTGGCCGCGCGTGCGACGAACTGCAGGTGAGTTCAGGCGAGGTGAACGAAGAATCGCGGGGTCGCTGCGGCCGAACAGATTTGGCCCCCCCCCTGAAAAAAACGTGGCGCTGAAGCGAGCGCGGCGAAGGGTCAGGAGGAGCCGTGAGAGGAGGCGCCGAGCGTGTTTTAATCAGGGGTCAGGATCTCCATGTATGGGCGCGATCGGCCGGGCCGGCATGCCTGACTGTCGGCCCGTTTACAGCACGCTGGATGGATACACGCGGCGTGTGGAGCATCATCCACCAGTCTGACATTTGTTTAGCCTGTTATTCAGCCAGTGAGGCTCTCCGCCTGGGAAACTAAAGTGCGGGCTCCTTATTATGAGACAGTAGTGTATTTTTCTCAAAGGCTTATTTTGTCTGGAGCGGCCAGATTACATCGACTCCAACCACAGGCGTGTGGCTCTCTTTCTGCCTAACGTCTGAACTTTAGGTTCCTGAATATGGCAGCAGCATTAAACACCGCCCGCTGTAATTTAGAGCTTTGTTCCACTCACAAATCATCGCCGGCACGGCTTCACGCAGCTGGGAACTGCTCGGCCATCCCAGGCTGGAAATTAGCGGCGCGCTTCAGTCGATGCGGCCTCTGTTGTCAGCAGAGCTGCAAACAGTTCTCGCTCTTACTATGAAGGCAGAACGCAGACCGAGCTGAGACAGAGAACAGTTGCACAATCACAACCAGCTGGTTTAACATCGTGCACCAACTTCATCCCTCTTTTAATTTGGAGCGATGCCAGAGAGACTTTTGGTCTCAAATATGTAAACTCACAACAAATTGGCCAATATGTTCATAACTAACAGGAATTTTTCAGAGGAAAACAACATCTTAAATATTTAATCTTTTGTGACATTTTTGCTATTTGTTGTATAAAATTAGAAACCTGAGCTGAATGTGAGTAGATTCATCCTTGTTTGCTCACAAAACATTCAAAATCTTTGACTCTTGGCTATTTTTCGGGTCTGAACACAGAAACTTCAGACACGCGGTGTCTAACTGGGAGTAACTGTAAATATAAAAGAACAGAAGTCGGAGTCTTCTTCTAAGTACCAGTGTCTAATTTTACACGTTGCTCGGTGGCAACAGGAGCCAGCGGATGCTCGGTATCTTTGCAGGCCGCTCTTGTTGTTTTCCTAGGAGGAGGAGATCGAATCATTGAACGTGCAATCAGAGGATAGTCACTTCATCACCTGTGTGACAGCGGCTCTACCTCTAACCAGAGGACTTGCAGTCAACCATTGTGTTCATTTCAGACCGAGCTACTCATAGTTTGTAATTCATTTGATTGTTGAAGTGGTTGAGAACAAAATCTCTTCTCTGGATGCTTTCAGCCTGGTCAGTGACATTCAGACATGACAGAGATTCTCCATCAATTTACATGAGACGGTGAAAGTAACAATGTCAAACAGTAAAGAAGGAAATAAGCAGTGGGTGACGTTATACTTTCAAAGTAAAGCTTCAATATTAAATGTTCATCTTCAGACTGTCAGTTTGAGATTTTTCATCCTATCAACAAAAACTATTTTTCTTCACGAATCATTTGTTAAACATAGAGAATAAATCTCTTTGGGTTTTTTGTTGATGTTTTGTTTTTGGTAAGGTAGCTGGAAGCGACCCATGAAAACTTCTGTTTAGGATTCCTTGTGGAGGTGATGGAAAGAAAGTTGCAGCTGTTTGACTGTTTGTGATTATGATCATGTCTGCACTGACCTCTGTTTTCCATGTTGATGCTGCATCTGTCGTGCAGATTGTAAAAAAAAAGCCTGATGTCACAATCGAAACTGTCAGCTGAGATAAACGCTGAGGTGCGACGGTTTCCCCATGAGGGGGTCCGCGCGCCCCCTGCACTGCTGTCTGTCAGGCCGCGTGTGTGCATGTGCACATGATGTACGCTTGAGGAAGTGAATGAGGAGGATGTGCTAGAAAAGACAGAGAGGTTTCAGCCTGTGTTTCATTTCCTTCAGCGTTAATCCCTCCTCCTGATGGCCCCGCGGACCCGTCTGATCACCGAGTGTGCAAATCCCCGTCCAGTCAGTCGCACAGCTCGCATGCAGCTGCCTGTCGATGTTTGCTCTCGCCATATGTTGCGGCAGACAGCTGGGCACGCTCCCCTGCCTCATTACAATCTCTGTCCACTCTTATTACTGCATGACTGAGAGGTCCCGTGACGCCCTGACGTCTGCCGAAAATCCGCCATTCTCACATTTCAATGTAAACACAGACACAGAACGTGTGGCGCAGGCGGCCTGATGCGAGCGTGGCTCGTTCCCACCCTGACTCCTCGCTCCTCTGAGTTTGCACCGAGAGGCATCGGGGCGTTATTTTGCTCCTGAGCTCAGAATGAATGTTCGTTTTAAAGGTTACTCTCCTCTCGAATGCTCTTATGGCAAATGTCAGAGTCTTTCTTTCTTTCTTTCTTT
>JAUESE010000080.1:10002642-10013620 GCA_032274725.1 Malacoctenus triangulatus
AACTGCACATTTAATTCTGATTGTAAGATTATTCTTTGATTGGCGAAGTAAATTACTCTTTTTATTTGAAATTGACTGACTCCGTTTCAATAAAATTAACGAACACGCAGGAATTCTTGGTAAAATTTGAAAGTAGGACAGAATTCCCGCCAAAAAAAAAAAACGCACTTTCATGGACAATAATTTTCCATGTTACATTGAGGAACTTGCAAAAAAATGTAGACAGTGAACTCCTCCCTGCCTCTTGAATGCAGCGGCTCAACTTGATGAAAAAAAGAAACCAAACACTGAAGAGCAGGAAACAAAACGGGGAAGTGAAGCTGGGACGGTTCAGGCAGGCAGCAGGTTGGACGTCATGGAGGGGGACAGAGACAGGAGACACGAGGACACCCGTCTGGATTCTACAGTTGAACTCAACATGTTGTCAAGCTGTTTATGGTGCGTTCAAGGGCATTAGAACAGGTGGCATTTCCTCATCCAACCAAACAAATAACTTTATTACAGACTAAAGCGCTCACTGGTATTAGCAGGCACGTGGGCTGAATAACATGCAAGAGAATAAAACTCGTTCCTCTGTAAATCATCATGTGTTTTGTTAACTGAACCAAGGAAGAAATAAAGAGATCAAAGGATCCACTAAAAAGACAAACCCGACATGAATAACAGTATAGATTTATTACAGTATTGAAGTCCATGTAAAACAAAGACAAAAGTCATGATAAATAAGTTTCACAATTTACATGTATTTTCATCAGCTTAAACCCTTTCCATAAAACAAACCACAAAAACTAAGTCGAAAATGAGAAAAAGTGGGAAAATCTTTCCTTAACTGCGACAAACAAGCGTCACGATAGAAGTCGGATCTTTTTTCTGTCACAGAACTCGGGTGAAGACCAGCCACAGCGGTTCCACACAACAGACGGTGAGATGGACATCAGGATGTCGAATCGTTCTTCGGTAAAGACTGGAGGCTGTATTTTTTTGGGGGGGGTTCAGCCCCCTGGGCGAGATGTCTACGTGGCATTCAAGGACTGACCCCTTTGAGACAGTAACTATCAAAGGCTAAAATGACTATATGCGTGCACACGACTCCGTCATCGGATAAATTCTTTCGATGAAAACCAAGGAAGGAATGTTTTTGTTTTTAATGTACGGAGCTTTGACTCTCCAGTGATCACATAAAATCTGAATGAAACTAAACTGCTGAGTATTAAATGTGAACGTGTTCGTCACGTCGCACTTTCAGGTCAGAGGCACACGAAGCAAACTGAAAAAACTCTAAAGCACAAGTTAGGTTCAAGTCCACAGAGTTCAGCACCGAATTCATTATTAGCTATTTTTGTTTAAAAGAAGAGGCGGGTCGGGAGTCTCAGAAAACGCAAATATAAAAGGCTGATTTTTTTTTTAAGCTAAAAAAGAGAAATGAAATCACAATGATGTTCAGAAGAGTTCATCCTATAAAGCTTTTGGCCGCAGCCTCGATTGAACTGTAAATACAGTCTGTCTCAACATGTCTTCCTGGTCTGCGCAGTGAGAGCAGCGTCGGCGGTTTGTTTCCCCTCCGCATAAAAACGGTTTACTTAAAAAGAAAAAAACTAAATTTTAAAAAGAAAAAAAAAGAGAGATGCTGATTCTCACTGCAGCAGTTCTTCCCAGGAAATGGGTTTGGAGAAGACCTCGCGCTCCAGCCAGAGGTCGTAGTTCATCTGGAAGTCCTCGGGCAGGTCCACCCGCTGGCCCAGGACGCTCTGCAGGCAGTTGTCCACGGGCAGGAAGTCCGGGTTGCTGTGGCTCTTGTCGTAGCGCCGGCTGTTGAAGCGCTCGATGTTGGCCCGCAGAGCGCACTCCTCCGCCTGGAAGTCCCACGGACGAGCGTCCAGATCTGCTCCCAGGAGACCAACAGAAAGTCCTCAATCAGACCTGAATGAGGTTCAATTCAAACTGAAGTGTTTGTGAGTGTGTGTGTGTGTGTGTGTTGGGACCAGAGTGTATTCTGCGGTCAGTCGTCCTCACCGTTCCCGTACGCCCAGTCGTCATTGAGGCGATGCCGGACCTTCTGGTAGATGGCCGACATGGTCTTCATGTTGCTCTTCCTCCACTGGCGTCCCAGATATTTGGTCTGAACTTTGAGCAGCTTGAGGACGTAGAGCTGCATCATGGCCTGCTTCACCTTCAGCGCCCTCTTCAGGATGGGAGCGGACTTGAAGACCACCAGCATCTGGTGGAGAAAAGACGATCAACTGAAGCTTGATTCGACTGTGAATACATTCACACAGGAGTGTGTGTAAGCCTGATGCGAGGCGCTCTCACCATGGTTCTGGAGTGCTTCCACTTGGTCAGCTTGTTGAGGATCCTCAGCAGGTTGATGCATGAAAACAGATTCCTCCAGCAAAACTGGTTGTTGTCTCCGGCCTCCTGTGGTCCCGCAAAAAAACATCACCCACAGTGACGTTCGGGCCTCAGTGTGACACGAGCAGACGTGAGCAATGGCTGAGTCAGAGGACTTACCAAACTCTCTGCAGTCAACTCTGGAAGCTCGTGGACCACACAGTATGGGAAGTCCAGAACTGAAATACTTTAGAGACAAAGACGAAGCATGTGAAAAAAGAATCAGAGAACGGGTCAATCTGAACAGTGACTTTAGGTATGTAATGAAGCTGCGAGTACCTGTTCTTAGCTGTAATGTAGGACATGATGTTCTGGTTGAAGAACTTCAGTATGAGCGGGATGCAGTTGGCAAACACCAGGTGTTGAGCCATGTACTCAAACTACAAACAGACAGACACAACAGGTTTAGTTAGAGAGAACGACTCTCTGACTGCAAAGCTGGACACAGATTTAATAGCTTTTAACGCAGGTACACGTAACACGCGGTTGTGTTGGGACAGGCGTGTGAGTACCTGGTAGATGTGGTTGAGTTTAAAGTGTTTCAGAAGCAGCAGCAGGATGGCAGAGATGGCCTTCACGATGATTTCTTTGTGCCGATTGACATCGACGCCGAGCTTCATGCTCTGCAGCACCGTGGTCCTGCAGAGGCCAACAGACGTCAGGCACGAGAAAAACCACAGTTGTTTGCAGCAAACCACTAAAAACTAACTGGGCCTAAATCCAACAGCTGCTGTGTGACTGAATGAAAAGATTTTCTCTCTTCAGCAGCGGGAGAAGAGCTGGAAGACTTTTAATCCCACTCACGGCATCTCCTCTGGCAGCACGTCTGCCAGGATGTTGATGGAGTCCGTTTTGGCTTTGGAGGTCGGCGCCGCAGCGAGGAGGATCTTCAGCAGAGCGATCTGACAGTCAGAGAGACGCATGAACAGGAAACCAAACGTTAGCTCAGGGGAGAAAGCATTTTCCTGTTTTCAACTGTGCACTTTTGTTGTGCACCTTCTATTGTATTCTTTTGACTGATCTCGGTTGGTGAATAAATTATTTAAAAGTGGTTTGTGATCTTGAATCAACTTGTAGTTAACCCACACACCATCCAAGACAATTTTCCAGCCGGGTTTTGATTTCAAACATCGCAGCAGCAGCGCTGCAGTTACACAACAGTTGTACCTTTCACTCAAACCAAAGCCAATCATCTATTGACACATGAGTGAGTCTAGTTGAAAGGACAGAATACAGGCGAGAAAGCTGTCGAGTGATCGGGACCACTGAGCTAAACTACAGTCATTGTTTCACTTCCACTAACGCCACTGACCATGTACTGAGGCAGACTTGGCAGAATTCCCTGATACAGCAGCTCAGTGGCGCACATCTCCACTTCCTCTTCACCCTGACAACAACAAAAACATTCGGTGTTATTGAATTAATTTCAATATGATGGTTTGAGCTGAAACAAAACAACTTGCCAATAACAGACTGAACCATTTAACTTATTTACAACAAAGGATTCACTGCTTGTTGCTCAGACTTACTCCAGACAGAGGAGTTTTCTGAAACTCTTCCTCCTTTTCCACCTGGATCTCAGCTATAGAGACGTATTTGTGCTGAAAATGGAAATACAAGTGAGCAAAATAAGATGGGAACAAGGTAAAAGGGGATAAGCAAATTAAAATGCTTCCCAAAATGTTTCTTTACCTGCTTTAATGTCTTGATGCTCTCGTGAATGGGCCTCGGTAGGCCAACGACTGTGTCTGTATCGCTGCAAAGTGCAAAAAAAAAAATCGTGTCGATACAGAGTTCCTGCATCCATCTGTGTTCTATACAACTTAACTTGAGCCAAAACGTACAATTTTGGGACAAATCTGTATCTGTTGACTTTCTACAGTGAAAGAAAAGCAAACTTACTTCCCAAGTGTGTAACCGATGAATTTACTTCGACTCGATTCCAGAAAATTCTCTATATCTTTTTCCCTGACGAAGGAAAAACATCAAAATCACAAACAAATTCTCAATTCCTCAAAACTCAATTCTCTAAAATACAAAAAAAAAATAGTCCACCACCTTTTTTTGTCAGAATAGCACACGACAGAAGACCCTGAATGTTCATGAGGTGAATCCTGGTTCAGGGCGCTCACCTGACTTTGGGGGCCCACGGCAGACCTTTGGGGAAGGAGACCCTTTCTGACGGAGGGTGAGGAATGGGTGGAGGCATCACCTCGTCCCTCTCCAAAGGGAAAGTCTCCGTCTCTATGGAGTTGTCATTGTCATCATTGTCGTCCTCGTCTTCTCGGGAGTCGTCGGCCTTGTAAGGATCTTTCTCGTTGAAGGCGTCCAGGTTGTCCTGTTTGATCAGCGCCTGCGGTGAGAGAAGGAAGCAGCTGAGATCCCTTTGCAACAATTCTGACCAAACGAGTCCAAAATATCCAATCGGGTTTGATTCGTAAGTTTCTATGCTGTATTTTAATATGTTTAAAACTGGCTGTCCTCGTGGCGTGGCAGCAGCGGCGATGGCTACCTTGTGTTCCCGGCGCGCTCGTTTCTGTTGCTGCTCGATGAGGTCGGACGCGGACGCAGGAGGAGACGCCGCCCTCATGCTGCGGATGACTCGGATGCTGTCCTCCGGGAGAGGAGGGAGGCCGAGCTCCTCGCGCTTACGGACTTTTATGCTCTGGAGCTGCTCAAACCCTCCGAGTGTGAACTGCAGGAAGAGAACAGAAACAGGAAGCGTTCCAGTAAGAACATGGAATTTCTTCTTTTTTATTTCCAACAGGCCTTCATATGAGCCTGATATTTGTCTTTCTCACCAGAATACTTTTCCACAGCAGCAGCAACACTTTCTTCATGGGGAAATGAGGCGCGTGGCCGCTGCAGAACTTTGTGACCATCCCAAAGAGCATCACAGAGATGGGCTCGTTGTTGAACAGAGGAGATCCTGGATGACGGCACACGGAGGAATCCGTTTAACGATCAGGTTTCCAATCAATCAAGAGACGAGCGCTCAGCCGGGGAGAGCAACCGTACCCAGTTCTGCTCGGAAGGTGTCCCGGATGATTTTCCACTCGGGCTTGTCGGCCGGTTCGTCCTGTTGGATCGTCTCCACCATCAGGTACATGATGTTCAGCAGCACCCTGAGATCCGTGCTGTCGGCGAGGGAGATGGCCGGTTTCCTGACGGCGCTGCTGCAGGCTGCACTGTTACTGAAAAAGAAGAAGAAAATGAAGGGTGAAAAGGATTGATTCAATTTCAAATTGTGTACTTTCTTGTGAGGGTGTTTGATTTGGAGTAACTCTGAGGGCCAAAAAGAGCCATTTAGAAAAATACTCTGCCGCAAAACAAGCATTTCTTACATTCTGGTCTGCTCTGATCAGACTTGATGAGAAAACAGGCACTTACTCAATTTCCATGTTGAGCAGTTCCACCAGAGCAGAGAAGGTTCCCACATCGAGCAGCAGAAAGATGTTGTATCTCATCCAGTGCTGCACCTCCGCCTCAGAGCCACACTCAGCAAAGGTCCCTACACACAAATCACAGACATGATTAAAACGACCGATATCCACATTGGGTTCCATCCAAAGTGACTGAAAGGCAACATGAGCTGACCCTGAGCCATGTAGAGAATGGCTCTGGCAACTTTCAGCCTTTTCTCCCGTGCGATGACCTCCAAACCGTCCAGCAGCCGCATGGCGTGCGCTCGATGCTGAGCTGCGTCGAGCTCGGTCCACTTCTTGTCGGACACTAAAGCACAGCAAAAATAACAAACATAAGGGGACTGAACCTTTAATCTTCAACCTGTGGGAAAAAAAACCCTGTCTTGGCCAGTTGATGTTAGCGTAAAAGCTACTCACCATGAGCTCTGAATTCCTCCTCAAAGCACTTCCTGTTTAGTGCAAACTCTGGTCCCTCGGTGTAGCTGTAAAGCTCTGGATGGAAGAGGACATGAATAAGGAGAACACACTCTCCAACAGAGATCCAGCAGTGTTAAATATCGCTTTCTGTCGACCACACACACCTGACAGCTCTGCAGCCCACTTGTCTGTATCGGAGTATTCAAACTCCAGATCTGGAGACTCAGACAGCCCCTGTGCACAACATGACAACAGGCAATGATAAGACGGATGGAGGTGTATCAGATATCATTAACAGGACTGCTCAGGCTTTTAGAAAGCCTTCAGTGTCATTCACCAACCACTCATTGTCTTTACCACTCTTCTCTACTGCCGCTGGTTCCACCTGATGATGCTTCAAGAGCTTAAACATACCTAAACATTCTCCTTCACGTTGAGAGGTAAAGATAATCCTGTTCATCACACTTCACAACATATAAGAGTCGATCAACGACCCACTTTGCCTTCTTCCTCCACGGCGTCGATGCGGCGCCCATTTGGACACAACTGAGACATCCGTCACTGAGGGGTCGTTTCTCTCCGGAGTCGCAGCGGGAGCTGATGCGTTCAGTTTTTCAACAGGTCCTTTGACAGCCCACTGTGGCCTGTGACAGGCTAACACTAGCAGGACCCCCCCCCCCCCCCCCCCTACTAACCTGCACAACTATCAAACATGGGGGAAGGAAACTCACCCATGCACGACAAACTAAACGCTGCACATGCGTGTCTATCCGAAACCAGAGAGAAAGAAGATTGTTGTTGTTTGTTCGGGGTTCACGTTACATCAGTGTGAAGTTACACCGGCTCATCTTGCTAACGCTACAGTCACAACAGGAAAGGCCTCCTCTGTGTGTTTGGAGAGAGGCTGAAGCCGAAAGTAAATCACGCACGACTTTCTTTACGTACCTCTGAGTCTTTTCTCGGGTTGCGCGTGAACTCGCCCCGGGCTTTGTTTGGTATCATCGCTCTCTGTTTATTGTTTATTGGTAGCCCACCGCCGTTCCCACCGACGTCCATAATTTTTTACTTGGGCGCAGTGAAGTCTCGCGAGACTTGCCTTATGGAACGAGAGCTTGTTGTGATGACGTCAATCCGTTTGGCTCATGAATTTTTTTTTTATTATTATTATTTTTCAGGAATTTTAGACTCTCTTTAAAATTCTTCATATGGTCAACATCTGAAAGAATGTAAAGAAAATTTCCAAAATGTGACATTATTTTTATTCAAGTGTTTTATAATATTAATAGTTTTAATGCTCTGCCCTCTTCATTGCTCTCACAATAGTGAATAAAACTAAGCATCTGTTCTGTTTTCAGGCATCACGCACAACTTTGCACTTATGATGTACAACTTTCATGTTTATTTCTTTACATTGTGTAAAGTTCTAGGTTGTTATAGGCTGCATTGCTTTTTTTGCGTGTTGATTATCTTTGTGTTGGATAAAGTATCATTTAATAAAAAGCAACCCTTCCTGTTTTGTCTTGCATTGACAGGTTTACTGGTGTGTAAACACAAAGTGTCAACAGCAACACTATAGTCACCACAGGCAGCAGTGATTGTGCCAATTTAAATCATAACACAAAAAGGCCCCTTATCAATAGCTTCTTACAAATAATAAATGGTTTAAAGTCAAGCTGAATACAGTCAGATTTAAATGGTGTAAATGTGTAAAGAAAAATGATTTCTTACAGTCATTTTTAAACATAATCAGAGGTTTATTCAGGGAAACAAAGCACAGCAGTTTAAAAGGGTGTACGCTGCTGAAATGGTAGTTCTTCAAACTAAACATTAGTGCAGAAAATATATGGCTAGGTTAGAGCACACGTGCATTTTACATTGTGTCCAATGTGCAGTTGTCAAATCACAGTGGTATATTTCATACAACAATCTGACAATAAATTTGTTTTTTTTGTGCTGTTAACAGCAATTTTGTTTTTATTTGAAGACATTGAACAGATCATTCCTTTCAATTAGAACAAATGGATTTTCCCAAGTGCGAGTGAATTATTCCAATGTACAGCTGCTAAAAAAAATCTACCGAGATTAACACACTGAAACAAATTAAAAACGGGCTCAAGAAGAGAATACAAAATAAAATGTTGGTTTTGTGTAATAACATCCTAAAACACTGATTTAACTGATTCTACAGAGTGAACAACCGATGAGGATGTTTTGCTGCATAGCATTCACTGAGTATTGCAGAATAACAGCCGTGTTGGACATTAACACATTCGGTGACAAACTGTTGGACATGTTATTGTAAATTACCAAGTGAGTTACAAGGCACTGTCAACTGACCAGTAACCATGGTTACAACGCTCACGTTGCCGACAATGACGTCCTCACCGCGTGTTCTTGGCTGAGATGCCCCTAAAGCAGTTAGTGCAAAGGTGACAGCACTTTGCAGCAGCGTGTGTGAAGTTACTATTCACCAAACAGAAGTCACAGACAAATACCAGCTTCTTCTTCAAGATATCACATAATGTTCGATTGAAGAATAGGTTTAGGATAAAGTTGAGGAAACGAGATACGGATCAAACACAGGTGACGATTCACTGATAATAATGGGACAAAAAAAGTGGAAGACAGAAACACTGTCAAATGTCTGCTGCACTGTCAGCAGAAAAGATCACCAGCAATCAATACAGCAAGTGTTGAAAAAACACATCTACAGTATGTGCACATTGCGGGATATGAATTAAAAACAAAATCACATCGACATAACCATTCAAAGTGCCTGTAAGGCAGAAGAAAAACGAACATAGACAATCAACATGTGAATTTGTGCATTTTGCAAGCCTCGTGTACAGTGCCGAGTCCTTTCAACAACAAACACTTGCCAAAGCAGTTAAAATACCACAAACTAGCATATAAAGTGAAATTAATGCAAGTACTAAATCAAGTAGAACATCAACCATTATTGTAGCAGTTTAGGTTTGTCTCAGTGCTCTTAATATTTCATAGAGTACAAACATCCTCTACCCAAAACATCTGTGATCAAGGACACTATGATGGGAGACACTCATCTGAGGCTGCTGTTTACAGTAGAAACATACTGTGTGTAACATCTTTAATTGATAGCTGCAAAAATCTGTTTACTCCTTGAATACTCAATGACTCAAAACATAGAGTATCACAATTTCAATGTATTGGCAGGTACACTGTTACTAATACTCTTCTCTGAAACAATGGCAATGAGATTAGACATCGATGCAAACATCAGGTGGGGCAGATCTGTTGAAAACATATTTACAAATAATAAAAATGGTGCCCTGAGGTGCAGACATCTTTCTCAGCAGATACAAAAGCTCCACAAGCTCCACATCTTTTTCCATCTTATCAAGCCATGATCTCTTTTATGTTCGCTATGGCCAAAAACGAAGTTCCTTCTTTTTCCCAGATCTGCTGGAAATTAGCAATAACAGTGACGATTGCACAGAGGTCAGGACGTTTTCTGCCAAGTTTGGTGGATGGAATGTATTAAGTGAAAAGGTGCTGTTCAAAAGCAGAGAGAAAAGCAGCATTGATCATTTTGTGAAGACTTGGACGGTAGCCACACTCAAACACCTTCACAGGAACAAAGCACTGAAATACAGTTGGCTCATTGAGCAATTATGGCTCAACTATAAGCAAACAATTGCTTACTTAAAAAAAAATCCAGCAGATACAGAGAAACAGCAAATTAGGGACGGATATCTGGTAACCTACAATGTTAGGTCCAACACTCATCGGCCTTTCAGCTCTGATTTGGTCCACTTTCTCCCCAGAAAAACATCTTGAGAATGTTTTTCTTTACCATTGAAGAGCAAAACAATTAGCTGAAAGTGCCTAAAATGCTCATTGAGCTTCAGAGTTTAATGGTTTGGCATTTAAAGTGACCCCTTCACATTACACAAAGATAATAACTGAAAATAAATGAGTCTTCATGGGGGCTTGACTGATACTATCCTAACAGTTAGAAACTACAAAACAACTGCAACCAACTCTTCTCACAGTCATTTGGTTCAGTGTATTATTCAGTAGCTATTAGTAAGAAGCCAGCAGGTAAGGAAACATGCAATAAAAGTCCTGTGTGATAGGCGAGTGTAGTTGTTAAAGTAATGTCTCACAGCCGGCTGGTTTTCAGGTGCATCACACGTGGGAAGCAGCAAGTAAAGCAAAACCTGCTGTGGCGACATAAATACAACTAATCAACAGTTGTGCATCCTGTAAAAGCTATAAAAATTAATTATACATAAATGTTTTTTTCCTCCAAAGAGCAGGTAATATCACCACCTGCCCACTGCCATGATTCCCCCGTGGGAGCAGCACCGCAGACTAATACCTGAAAATGACAAAAAACAGAGTCTCATTTGAATAAAACACAGTCATCTGTGCTCTGAAATAATTGACTAACATTTCCGATCTGAGTAATTAGGACCTGACTTTCAGAATGCGTAGGGGTGTACCTGTAATAGTTTGGTTTAAAGGGCCCGTTCTTATTCAGTCCGAGGTACTTTGCCTGCTCATCAGAAAGCTCCGTCAGGTGGGCATCAAATGTGGCCAGATGCAGACTAGCAACATATTCATCTGAAACACAGAGCCATGAATTGGTGAGCAAAAACCAAACAAACTGAAATGTCAAAAAAGGAGTGAGAATAACATTTTCTGCTGCACTGTGGAATGGTCTTTCTCCATGGATATGGTCAAAGTGCAGACAGAAAGATATA
>JAUESE010000080.1:10259287-10286605 GCA_032274725.1 Malacoctenus triangulatus
ATAAAGATGTTGGTTTTTCTAAGAATTGTTTTCAAAGTTCTTGTTTCACAGCTTCTTTTACCTGTGTGTGTGTGTGTTGTCACATTGGCCCACTTGACCTAATCATCCCACTGAGAGGACCCTGAGTGTCTTTCAATGGGAAATGATTAAACTGACGCGGCAGCAACGTCAAGTCCAACCTTTGGACCCTTGGAGGCATGAAGCTCACTCAGACCTAATCAACTCAAAGAAATAAGCGCAATGTGAGGTCCTCAACAAGCTCTGATTTGTGTGACTTTGGCATCAGGCTGCTTATAACCGAGGCTGAGTCTGTGATAGCATGTCGGTGAGATCTTAGCAGGGTTTTGGTCTCCTTGTTCGGAAGGAAAGATGTTTCTCTTCTGGATCCTGGACCCCTCTGAATGGTCGCCATTTGATTCGAACCCAGTCGACTGCTTTCTTCAAGGTTGGTTCAAGTCTTTTATGAATTAGTTTAATTTCCTGAGACTTTGGCTCTTTAGCATGTCTTTTTTAATGTATGTACTGATTTATGTGTTTGTAGGTGTGGTGGGTGCATGTGGAATAGCAGTGCTGTGCAATCTGATGAGACTTTACAACTTTATCCAAACATGCAGGTGAGATGAATATTTAGGGAAGATATTAAGTTCGTCTGTTTAATTTCAGGAGCTTTGAAGTTAGTGTTTGATGATCTGTCCACTCAGCGATTCTCCGGCAGAAAAGGAAATTAACAGGAAGGCCTCCTCGGCAGCTGGTCCTCTGAAGTGGACCTGGAGAGCAACGATCCAGTTCTGGGCTCTGGTGGTCCTCCTGTCTCTCGTGGGCTCCAGGGTCTCCTCCCTGATCGTGCTGGAGTTTTCGCTCCGAGCCGTTTCTGCCGTTGTGTCAGAGGGACTGGTGAGTTCCTCCGCTGAACAAACAGCAACCGGTAACATGTTGCCTAAAGGCTGGCTTTACTTCTGCTTCTGGGTGTCCATAGAAAAATGTACACATGACGTTTACTCACAAACAAGTTTGCACACTTGCTTTTTATAAACACTTACTATAAATTTTGATGTGACGTCAGTGTTTAAGTGACAGTATTAAAGTTCAGGATTTAAATGTACCAACAGACCTTATTTCTGATGAACTTAATTCCTCCTGAACTGATCTATGACTATTCTCTCCTGTTTACAAAATCACTTGGTTTACTGTTAGAGTTGTATACACTTACTATTCATTTATTACTCCTGTAAAGGTACTTAAGTTATCTGTAAATTCCTGCATTTCTTGTGCATTATAAATACTATTAGATACATAAAACAATACTTTATTCTGCATGATCTCTTGTCTACTTGCATTGAACCTCATTTGGGATTCTAGGAGAAAAAGATGCTCATGCTCCTTGGCAGAGCTTATTATTGGTGTAATGCCAGGGGGTAAAATGAAAAGTGGACACTCAGAGTATAGATATCTATAATCTCTGCCATAAATAATGTCTGGAGGATTTTTTTTGTTTCATGTTTTGTTGTTTCTACAAACATCTTGCTGATACTCGGCTCACAAACTGTTATTTTCTATTCCCAGGGTCCTGGAGGCAGAAGTTTGGACCTGGTCCTCGTCCAGAGCCAGTTTTCCCTAGGCTGCTGCCTGACCTCGACTCTGGCCTTCCTCCATCGGGGGGCGCCACACAGCACCTTCAGCTTGTTCCTGGCTGCTGGCCTCAGCTGGACACTGGCAGGAATCTGCCACAGACTGTGGAGCCATGCGGCCAGCCTCTACCAGCTGCACAGCACCGAGCGGTACTGTGGGAAGTGCATCACCCTGCAGACCTCAGGACACACCATCCAGGCCTCTCTGCAAAGAGCGGTCATCGTGGCTTTCGCTGTAGCAGCTGTGGCTTCCACCGCCACTGTTTATGACCACTTCCTGTCCCAGAAGGATGCCCTGAAGTTCTGGACCCCGCTGACACTCTGCTACTCCATGCTGGTGGTCTATATTCAAGGTGATGGTCCCTCTGGCTGTGTGAGGAATGAAAATGGTTCCCAGGAAATCCAAAGTAATCCCTGAAGAGGAAACCAGTTTGGTCAAATAAATAATAGGAGAGTCACGGGAGACAGCATAATGAAAGATGTTCCACTGCAGCAGTAGTAACACCAACACATAAACTCAGATATATTTCAGGAGGTATTAAGTTAAAAGACGGCGTGGATGAAGATAAATAGTATATTACCTTAAAAGAAGAAACCAAAATTGATGGTTGTAAAAATGATCAAATCACAACTCATAAACAGTGTTTAACTTTATCTCCTCATTTCAGAGGATCAGCAACGGCAGCCTGGTGCTGAGGCCCTCCTGCACACTGTTGTGCTGCGACTGGGAGCCTTACTGGTGCTCATGCTGACTGTGGGAAACTGGTCCGATGTCCTTCACATCCTCGTCACTTTTCTGGGAGAAGCAGTGTGTTTGCTGCCCTCTAAGGACCTGCTGCAGGCTGCACTGAAGGTCCCAGCGAACATATGCTTTTCCTTCATAAATCTACATTTAGCCCACTCATTGGCTCTTACCGCTCCTATGTTTCATTCCCAGCTCTCTTACTTCTGTATTTATTATAACCTAATGGGTGTTTCTTTGTAGGAAGAAGAGGAAACCAGGCTGACACAATACGAGAGTTCCAGTCGCAAAGCGAGACCAAGAAAAACAGTCGACGGCTGATTTTTGCAGACAAACGTCTACCTCCAACATTGGTGACTACCTCAAATGTCAATAAAGAGATTTTTGTTTCCACTTTTCATTGAACAAACTGTCTTTACTGATTGAGCCTCTTTTACATGATTTATCACATTCATCCATTCGTTCACACACTCACACACCATCGGTGACGCTTACACTACCATTTAAGGCGCTCACACATTAATAGGAGGAAGTTTAGGGGGAGCAGACGTGTGCTCAAAAAACTCTTGAGCTCATGGATTTGGTGAGATGGGGGCTGAAAGGACAAACTTTTGTCTTGAAAGTATTGACAGGTTTTCAAAAGGACCATTCCAGAGCAGTCAAAAGCTTTTATTTTGAAGGTGCCTGCTTTTGTGTATAAGTCTGAGAGTGTTTTTACCCTGGTATCTGTCTTCACTATACATATTCTGGTTTGTTAAGTCAAAGAGGGGAATCCACAGTCTTGGAGGCAATTTGCGGGACTCTGGGTTTAGGTTGGGGGTCTCTGCAGCTTCAGGTTCACTGTTGTCTTTCTGATATTTCCTTCTTCATTTTACTACAAGAGGTTGAGAAAAGTGAAAAAAGTGAAATTTAACCCTAAACCGAAAGCAATCTTAAAGTAATCTCGATGTTCTTACTGACACAAAGAGATTGTATGATTCTCTCCGTTTGTCTCTGGCAGCTAAACATCAAAATCACTCATCAGCCACATTCGTGAACATGGTTGTTTGTTTTGTGGCTTCCTTCAATTCTTTTCAGTCTCTTTCCATTGTTTTCTTGCACTTCCACCAGAAAAAAAAAGTGAGCACTGTGAAAACCCCCATCTTGTGATCTTGGTGAGTAAATTGAAAGTTACGCTGTTACGAGCAGCGAGGAAGTTCAGAGGGTTTAATGAGGACTGTGGCTGTTTTTTGGGGGGGGCGGAGCGTGGAGGTCTGGGGATTGTGTCATCAGTAGGCATGCTCCCTCCTGCAGCCCTGACATCACTGCAGCATTCCTTTCCACAGAGCTGGAACAACAGAGACCCCCATCACTCTCCTCATCGCCATCTCCTGTTAACCCTCTCCACGCCTTCCTGTCCCGCTCCTCTCTCACACATCGACCAGGAGAGCTTTGTTCCACGTCTGCTCCCTCGCTCCGTCCTCCTTCACTTTGGACCCGCAGCAGAGGAGTGGACCTCACCAACTCTGGCTCCAGAAACTAACCCAAATATTTGCTGATCAGCAGAGCTGATATCCCTGAGACTCACTCAGATGGAGCGCTGCAAACACAACAAAGCCACTTTTTCATGGCTCGCACAGACATCACTCAGTCAGTGACCCCCCCACCCCCACCCCCCCACTCTTCTAATATACCAACATCTCCTCTTGCACAATGCCCCGATTCTTCTCACTGTAAAGTTGAACACACGAGCTTCACCGAGCGAGTCCACCCTCGTGTAACCAGTCGCTGTGTCCGGCTCTGGACGTGTTTGGGGCCCAATGGAAGCCCTGAGACACTGATAGTGAGTCAAGGCTAAAGTGATATAATGTTGTGGGGGAAGGGAAGAAGGAAAGAGGGAGAAGAAAAAAGGGAGGCAGACTCAATGAGGGAGGTAGGGAAAATAAAGCTCGAAGAACAATAAGGCAGAGCTGCACAGGAGAGAGAAAGAGGACGGTTTGAGATAGAGAGCAGCCGGGGAAAAGCAGGTACAGTCACATCCTGCTGGCATGCAAAGAGATAAAGAGAAGGAGACGGCTGTGTGTTTCTGCTTGTCTGTTTCACAGTGAAAAACTTTCAGGGGGACTTTGGGACGCAGCAATCCATTCGTGTATTGCAACTGTGTGCTTTTGATATGACTGAACAGCTGTTGCATAACCAACCCAGAACGGGTGTGTGGGTGTGTGAGTCTACGTGCATGCATATAAGTGTGTTTGTCTACGTGCCAGGTTTTCATAGTAAACCAATGTGTCATGTTTTTTTACTGCACTCTGCCCGAGATTAGCTGTTCACCTTTTACGGCTGAGAGGGAGGTGGTAATGTCATTCAGCCAGAGAAGGAGGAGGGGTCGACGAACGGGAGAGTCGGGGAGGGAGGTGCAGAAGGAAAAGGAGTGGCCTTCTGCAGATAGTTGCCCTCTCTACCGGAGTTAAGTCTTCTCTCAGAGGCGGCTTATAGGAGGGAAAATAGGCCAGGAGTTTGGAGATACAGAGCAGGGAAGGAGAAAGGAGTGAAGGGAGGGAGTTCTCTTCAAGCAACAGCTTCTTGCAGGTATGTAGTGGCAGCTGATCAGGCCTTTGTGGGAGAGTTTGATGGAAGGAGATGATTCAGGTTTATGCCCTCTGTCTCTGAAACCATTCATTATGGGTAATGAGAGCTGTGAGTGTGTGAATGTGCTTCTTCAAAGTGAGACTGAGAGCTCCCCCAAAGTTGACTGAGGGTGTTCAGTTCATATTGTTGGGATTAGATCCTCAGGCTGTTTAAAGTAGTGCTTCTTTGTGTCAGTATGTTTGTATGATGTGTTGGATGTGATATGTTAGTGTGTCACTTTCAAGACTTACTGGTCAGTTGAAACGAAAAACAACCTGTGAGAGTGGTCTCGAGTCCACGGTAACTATTGGGTCTTCCTGTCAGACAATAGGAGGGTTTGATGCAGCCATGGCATCAGCAGCTTCACCAAAGAGGATGGTGTC
Source organism: Malacoctenus triangulatus (assembly GCA_032274725.1). Lineage (NCBI taxonomy): Eukaryota > Metazoa > Chordata > Actinopteri > Blenniiformes > Labrisomidae > Malacoctenus > Malacoctenus triangulatus. Next base: position 10,264,648 of record JAUESE010000080.1, read on the forward strand.
CTCCGTCTTCATCACCCTGGCGTCACCTCATCGAGCCACGGTGACTCCGCAGCAGCCCCCCCTCCAGGCTCAAAGCACCGCAGCCAGAGACAAGCCCCACACCGCCGTCAGAGTGAGCCCAGGTGAAAGCACACCTGCCCTCCGACATAAGAGGGAGGAGCACAAACCACCGGAGGCCCACGGCAATGTAAACAGCAAAGATCGGACTCGTGCAGCACCACTAACCCGAGAACCTGAGCCAAAACCTGCCATATCCAGTCCTGGCATAACATCACCGCAGGCAGACCCGAGGAGGGAACGAGGTAATCCTCACTTCTATTTCTCAAGATGTGGTGGAGAAGATTTAGATGGGATGTGATGAGAAAAAGGGCTCTTATTTTCTTTAAGGCTCAGCTGACCCTTATCAGACACTGGTATCTGTCTCTCCCTCCCTCTGTACAGGAGGGGGGCTTTCTATCAGTCAGTGACCATTTCTGTAAAAATGTTGGAGACATATGAGATGTCACTGACGTCTTGACTTTTTTTGTTTCAATACATCTGATTTCATCTGATTGACTCTGATCTCCAAATCTACTTATTTTACACCTTTAATGGGAGAGGGTGAGAGGAGCCGGGCGAGTGTCCAGAAGAAAAGAAAAAAAGTGTCCCGATGACACACACCAGTTATCGAACTTGTGCTCTTTGGGGCCAGACTGTGATTCATCCTGACCAGTACTCAGGGGGAGGGATTAAATACAAGTAAACTTACTCATTTCTGTTTGACACATAAACCAGCCTCAGGCTTTGTTTTCTGTCCAAACATGAAAGAATGTATTTCCTGATTCTCTTGCATTAATATTGACCAGTTTCAACTCTGTTATATCTGTTTCAACCTTGTTATATAGAGATCATTATCAGATTATAGCTTTATGGTTTGCTTTATCCCATTGGTTCACTATGAGGAAAAAAGATAAAGTTTGGTTGCATTCAGTCTCAGTTTGTACGAAGTGATGTGGTGTTTTTTTTTGCCCATCAGAGGCTCGTCTCCCTCCTCCTGATGCCCAGCATTCAAAGTTGATCCATGAAGAATCAGCACTCCCACCACCTCCTCCTGCAGAAACTCCTTTCTCCCGCCTTGTGACCCCGGGCGAGCCGCCAGTTTACAACAAAGGGGTATGCAGCCTTCCATTGTAGTGCCACCTTCACGGCTCTCGTTTGTGCCTCCACTTTCTACACGTTTCCTCGGACATCGCTTCAAACATTAGAGCCCAAGTCTTTGAAATCTCTTATGAAACTCTAGTAAACAGTTAACTCTTTTTAATGAATGAAGAACTGGCTTTCAACAACAAAGAACAAACAAACAAAACATAACTGAGTTCCAAATGGTTTTATAGATGAAACCTTTACAAATATAGCCTATTCAAGTGGGGCACTCTCTACCTTTCTGATATCAGATTTTTTTGGTTTATTTCTTTTTTTATCTTGAGTTCTACTTGTATCTTTGTGTGTTGTTGTCAGATTTGAGGATTATTTTACATTTTTGTAGCTAAAATGTAATTTGAATGAACTGGTTGTCACAAAAGGAAGTGCTAGATTTCATTGCTTTACAGGGTCAGATTTTTCTATGCTTCACTTTATTAAAAAAAGGTGATTAGAATTCTTCCTTCAGTTGGAAAGATAAATAATGAACATCCAGTGAAAAAAGGTTTGTCTTTCTTTGAAAAGTGATTTTAGTATTATTAAGCACACTGTCCAAATCTCCACTTGACCATTCAGCGACTTTATTCTAAACAAAAGAAATTACTCAGTGATGTTCACATTCTGCGTCCTCATAGTGTCCTGAACAAGACTGCCTTGGTTTTGCTTGTGTTGCCAAAACCAGTAATGAACATTCTAGGTTGTCTCAGATGAAAGAGTAATTATGTGATTTGTGCTTCAAATTCAAGGTCGAAACAAGCACACCATCTAGTGGGTCAAACCAGAACAAGCAACCCGGCGAGCTCCACAAAACCAGCCAAGACGCGACCACAGAGAGCAAAGGTACCCTGAATCCTATGAACTCACTGAGAAGCACCTTTCAGAAACCCTCTTTGACCCCTGATGTTTGCATGAATATGCAGATGTGTGTGGCTTCTGTCGGAAAGCCGTGGCTCTCTCTGAACCGGTGATCGAGGCCTTAAACAGGACCTACCATGAGGGCTGCTTCCAGTGTCGATCCTGCCATGTCCCTCTGGCAGGCAAACAGTACTACAACAAGGCAGGGATCCCGCTCTGCGAGGACTGCTACCAGGTAGAGGCCATTCAGAGTTCACTCACATGAAGTCTAGTTTTACACATCAGGAGTGGGTCTTTGAAATAAAAATGTCTATTGTTTGAGGTAAAAATCAAACATCCTTTCAGAGTGACTGAAGCTCATGTCTCGACCGGTTTTAGGCCAGTTTGGAGCTCTGCTGGGCGTGTGGAGAAGTCATTACAGATCATGTGATCCGCGCTCTCGAACGAGCATACCATCCTTCATGTTTCACCTGCACAACATGTAAAAAGCAGATTGGAGAACAAGCTTTTGCTCAGGGAGAAGTGGGAGAAGTTTACTGCCTTCAGGACTATTACAGGTATGCTCCAAGTGACAGTGTCTCAATAAATGTCTTAAAAAGCACATTGAATAATGTTTCATCACATTTACGTGTTTTGAGGCAACAAAGTTCCCAAATATTGAGATAAACACATTGTGCTCTTGTGGTCATAAAATCTTGTTTGAATAATTTGATACTTTTTAGTGACTGAAAAGGAAAGGACATTATTTTTTTCAGATCACAGACTGGTCGTAGTTCCAAATGAGACAAGATGTACTCATGTCAAGATAAATCTATGCAATCTTGTTTCCTTTCACATTTCCTTTGATGTAAAACTTTGAACATCAGTCAACATTTCATTGTGCAAATGGTTAGAACTCATATATGAATCATGCACTATAACAGCCTGATGATATTTTGCCTTGTGCACAATGGGAAGGTTGAAAAGGAAATAATCTGTCTTTCTCTACAACTTTGTCCATGTAGGAAATATGCACCAAAGTGCAGCGCCTGCAACCGATTAATCATTCCAAAAGAAGATGGTACCGACAGCTACACCGTTGAATGTCTAGGACACACCTACCATGAGAACTGCTACAGATGTGAGGTAGGTATCCTTCAATCCTACACTGTACAAGTTCATGGACAAATTAACAAGCACACAGAAAACAAACATTGTTCATAACAAGTCAATAACTGTTTCGTACGGCCTGCAGGTCTGTGGCATCCAGCTGTCTCCTGAACCCAACGAGCATGGCTGCTATCCTTTAGATGGGAAAATGCTCTGCAAGCCGTGCCACCTGAGCCTGGCCACTGGCGAGCTCTAATGCCGAGCTTTTAGCAGCGGCTCAATTGCAGCCGAGGGAAGAGCGCCACATGAGGTCCAGGTTGTTGTGGCCTGACGGAGGAATGTCAACAACACCATCCGAAGAGAAGCAATGAAAAATGGATCCTCTCTTATTTACAAATGCTTTTTGGAGTATCTTTGTTTTTCATACTTGATGATTTTGCACTCAACAATCCAACAAAAAAAAACACCATTTATTTTATGCAACGGACTTTACAAAAGCAAAAGCAAGTATTAATGGACTTTTTGTAATCTCAATCAGTATGCACTCTTTAATTACATCAACCTTTAATAGGACCCCCCCTTCCCCCAAAACCTTTATATAAAGTAATATAATATATTTCATCCTGAGGTTGACCCCAAACCTTCACATACCACCAAGTTCACAGCTGTGTAAGAGGCAAACCACTGAGGAGTTGAAGCTGAAACAAAGTAGGCCTGAGGCATCAGAGCCTCACTGGCCTCTGCTTACACCAAACTATTCCCACTGAACAGACACAAGGTTGAAAGTCTCATTTTGAACCCCAGATCACCTATTTAATGTATCTATCAAAATATCTGTTGTATTTTATATCTGTGTATCAAACTGTAATAAATTGTTTTCTATAAAGAAAAAAAAAACAGTTTGTTTTATTTTTTTCGTCCATGACCACACAGTATGAGGAACTGATCAGCAGGTTTGACAAGTAACTCTAATAACTTCCGCTTGACTCTTATTTAATTATTAACAAATGCTACTTATAGCATCACAGCAGCTGCTAGGATGATTTCACTTTAAAAGATGAAAACAATTAATTTTATATAAAAAAAAAATAAATGTTTAATCGTCAATAAGTGACACATTTAGCAGTTCAAATATTTTAGAAATTGTTTTGCATCATTATGCGTTTCCACAAAATTATGGTAAACTCCATTTTTTCCCCAAACCACAATTAATAATTTCCTGCTGATCCTGCAAAAACATGTCCATCTAAAAATCCTTCATGTACGCTAGCTACCGCTATAACAATTTTTACAACAAAAACTACAAAAATGGTGGCAAGAAGTGTAATTGTGGGTGCTTGTGTGCGATCGTGAGTGCTCGTGTGTTTGTTTTTGTGCATTTGTGTTTGTGTGTTGTGCGCTTGTGTATTTGTATGTCCCTGTGTGTCGACTGACTATCCCGGGGTCGCGCAGCTCGTGCCCAAACGCGTCAGGGGCGAGCATGAGGCGCGCTTCCGCTGGTGGATCGAGGACGCAGTGCTAAAGCTACACGGGCAGCGGGCTGCGGACGGGCCCTGATCGTTCACGGAATCCAGCGTCGTTCATTTTGTTCAGGCGGACCTCCGACCGGCACGGATTAGAAACGTGAGCGATCATATGTGTGTGAACGGGGGGAGAATAGCGCACGATGGTTCGGGAAACCAGACACCTTTGGGTGGGAAATTTACCCGAACATGTCCGAGAGGAGAAGATTGTGGAGCATTTCAAACGGTACGTTACGCAAGACGGAGTCCGTGTTTGCGAGCAGCGCGCGCTAGGCGCAGCACCGACGTTGCGATCGGCAGCCTGCTATCGATGCTAATGCAGCTAACATCGAGAAGTTTTATCAGCTACGAGGTTTTTGGTTTGCTATGTGTGCTCCGTTGCAACATGGCGATGTGTTTACAAAGCTAAACGAGCAGAATGAAAACCTACAAGCCCAAATGTTTACGATTTGTAGAAATTCGCCAACTTTTGCTAACGCCAAGAGGCAATTAGCTGTGCTTGCTAGCCGCCGAGCTACCACCCAACCAACCATTTTGTGGGCAGTCGAGACGTTTTCGTGTTCTGAGCGAGTCAAAAGGCAGCTACCGTTAGCCGGACTGCAAGTCAGACGTAGATAATGATCTGTGTCAATTTAGCAAAGATTCAGTCCAGTGGCTCTGTGCTTTTTCGCACTGTTGTTGGCTACTTCTTTTTTGTTAGATAACTAAATTACCATACTTGTGCGCTTTAAACCAAATGTTAGCAGGTTGTTGAGCGGCCATATGTTGGTTACCATAACTGGCCACTTAGTTTACGCTAAGATACCTAATGGCTCCTAAATCAACCCAGCAAGTCTGTGGTTATAGCGGATAATGTTACTTTGAAGATAAAATGTGATCTGTAAAGAAACCACATATTGTGTTTGTTGATACAGCCGCTGCAGCTACTCACGTGTAATGACTCCTTAAAATAGCATATTCTCCAAAGTTTCTGTAAGCTTCACAGAAAAAAAACATTGAATATCCAAATAGATATAAAACATGACTGACGTGACGCTTATTTAAATTGCAAACTCGAGTGAAGGTGAATGTAGTGGTTTGCTGGCGATTGCATTAAGTCCGTAGGAATATTATACGCTTCTGACTGTAATTTGTTTTTCCCCGAGATTTTTTACATGAAACTTCGTTCATTTACAGTAGTTGTAATTACTGTTTACTGTCCTAATAGGGCAGATTTATTGTGTATTAAACAAGAAAAAGCTAATCTGCAAACTCTAAAATTACATAAAATGTATTTTGTTCTGAGATCTGTTGTGCATGACATGTTGAGTGTTTATAATGAATTTTACTGTTGATAAACAGGACTATTTTCTAATGTAGAGATCCCAAAGAGGTGTTTGAATCATCTGTGTAGATTTAAGAGTCCTGCAGAATCATAGCAGTTTCAAAGAAAGAGATGTGCATTTATTTCCTCTTAACTACCAAGTTGTTGAAATAGCTATTCAGATATTATATTATTAGCTAATGTGTGTGTAATTTCCTCTTTGTTTCTCTTCAAATTCCCTCCTAGGTATGGCCGTGTCGAAAGTGTTAAAGTTCTGCGAAAGCGAGGTTCAGAGGGGGGTGTTGCAGCCTTTGTGGATTTTGTGGATATCAAAAGTGCACAGAAGGCTCACAATGCTGTCAACAAAATGGGAGACAGAGACCTTCGGACTGACTACAATGAACCTGGGTCAGTCCCTAGTGCTGTTCGAGGCCTTGAAGACAGCTCCCCCTCGAGCAGTCGAGACGTTACGGGATTCTCTAGGGGAACAGTTGGTCCAGTGTTTGGCCCACCTGTGTCCCTTCACACCAGAGAGGGACGTTATGAACGGAGAATAGATGGGTAAGTGGACACGGCGTCCCCTTAAAATCCAGGGGGAATCTGAGTATCGGGTGTAAAACCTAAATACATATTGGGGTTGTTCACGAGGGATTGATGCCTTATAGGGTCACACAAAGGTAATCTAGGGATCTTTCCACTTTTCATCATAACTGACTCGCCTTGCCCATGGGATTTAAGTAAATTGTCTACACATTATCATTCGGTAAGGTAACTATATTTCAAGGTTTCACATCTGGTTTGGATACCACATCTGTGAGGAATATCCTGGTGAGTTTTGGATTTATTACATTTGGTGGGAAACTTCCTTTGGGAGCTTTTGGATACTTTCTAATATTTTTTTCTCCGAAATACGGGATTTAATCTTGATTTTCTCATGGAAGCGGTAGAAGCTGGAATTAAATACCAAGTATGAAGGATTCAATCTTTCCTGAAGAATCTCCATCAATATGTCATTACTGAAGACCCGCCCTTTGTGAGCTGTCAGTTTTTTTACCCTATGGCAACAGCTGGTGGTTGGACTACTTTTACCATTATTTTTCAATATGTGGATACCTCCTCTTCTGGATTTACGTTTTGACCAAACGGATGGAGGAACTTTGTTATCATTACACATCACAAGAAAGACTGAAGTTCATATGTCCCAGTTTATTTCGGTCATTTTAGGATAAAATTAACTATATGTCAGAAAACAATTTTGTCCCAAATATGGAAGCTATTTGAAGAAGACAGAACACTGAGGATCCTGAATGCCAACCTGCAAAGTATGTGGAGCTATTCTTAGTTGAAGACATACGAAGAGTGCCTAGTTGGGATGTAACCTCCTGGATTTACGCAATGCAAATACCCTCTGCTGGATCTACTGATGTGGACCCTAGTCTGAATAGGTGTAGCTGCCATTTATGTGGATTACTCGAGTGTGGATGTAGCCGTGTAAAACCTCAGTGAGAAGAGCTCCGAAGTATGTTAGAAGGAGCAGAAAACCTTTGTGTTTAAAGTAATATGACATCACTACTACAAATGGAGATCTTCCAGTGAATACACCAGGTGGAGTCCATCTATTGTGGAATAATGCCACGTCTATGGGCCCATTTCAGTTTTTTTAAGCTCTAATATCTCTCTGAGAGATTTTCAATAAGTTGACTATAACCAGTGGAATACTTTTTTGAAAGCTTTTTACCCCGTGTGTTATGACTTTTTGGGACATACCATCTTCTCATGCCAAGATGAGACTTATCCAGTGGGATGTATTTTCTATTCAGGCTCCTAATCACTGAATAGACCACCTGGAATCAGCTGAAAACCGTGATGTTCATCATCTTTTTCTTTTTTTTTTTCAAATTCATATTTAATCATAGAGGTTTCATGTTTCTATGTTTTTCCACATCTCCCAAAAACCATAAAGAGATCCATTTCGGTGATTGTTTTCTTTTTCCTTTTTTTCATCCAGAGAAGAGAAATAAGTAGCTTGTCTGTGGATTTTACACCAACAATCTTCTGACGTGCTCAGTATTTGAAGATAACTTGCTGTACAATTTCAGGAGAACCGTTTTTGCTGAAATAGATCATTTGAAATTTTTTGGTCCCCCCGTGGTTTTTTTATTTGGGCTCTCACATTCTGACCTGCTAGATTTTATTTGGATTAGTTTCAGTAACCTCTTTTCTGAAAAGGTTGGTATTTCTCTGCCCTCTGCTTATTATCTTTTTCTAATCCTAATTAGAGTTACAGTTGAATAGTTGTGCACATCTCGTTTGAAAAGAAATTAGATCATTAAAAGATATGAGATATATTTTTTTCTAAATGCATATGCACATTCTGTATGGATGTGTACACAATCATACACACTGACTTGACAATACAGTCTTAAATCTTCATGACACCCGACACCTTGATAAAATTGTCCAGTAGAGAATTTGAGATGTGTATTTAATTCATATAGTATCTTTGTTCAGTCAGCAGTAAATAATAGTTGTTCTCTCAGCTGGACACACCGCAGACATTAGTGGTCTGTCTTTATGTTTTGGTGAAAAAAAGTTAATCAATTTTGATTGCCACTTTATTATTGATTTTTTTTTTTTATGTTTCCAGAGATGGATCTTTCTCTAGTCTAAGATTCCTACAACTGCATATGAGTCCACATTTGATGATCTGTCAGTAATTGGTGCTTGTCTATATTTGTTCTCAAAAAGTGAAGTTCTCAAAACTCAGCAGATATATGTGTGTTTAGTTTGTAAATTAGACAGTCACGGTAAGATTCTGATACTTTCAAGATCACTATAAATTATTAGACATTTATCATACTTTTAAAACGTTCAATTGGATCCTCAGACTGAAAGGTGTTTAGAGCAAGTGCGTCAAACTCTTTATAGTTTAGGGGTTTACATGTGGCTTCATTTGATCTTTATTGGGCCCAGACCAGTTGATCTATATCAGAAAATAACATTTCTAAATTTGAATACTGCTAATGAATAAAAAAAAAAAATACAAATTTAGATGTTAGATCAAGGGGAAGAATTCACCAAAGTCATGTTATGAGTGCGTTTGGACTGTGGCAGCCTGCTTGTTTGACAGGCTTGTTTTAAAGCAGATTTCAGGTTAGGATAGTGCTGACAGACAAAAAACTGAAAATTGACTTTTACAAATCATTAAATGGTATTACACTGTATTTGCACTTGCCAAGTTATGAAGTAAATTATTGTACTTTATCCCCAAAGATGGTAAATAGAGGGTTCCCATGTCTTTCTTGGCGCACTACCTTTTTATGTCTAATGACCATTTTTTCACTGGATTGCATGTTGATTAGAATGTCTTTTTAATTTCAAAATCACAATAACACTGTTTATTCCTTTTGTGTTTCTAATTCACAGTAGTTCAGAAAGCCGTGAGCGTGCATACGATCACAGCCCATATGGACACCATGACCGCAGCGGCACTTTTGACAGACAGCGTCACTACAATGCTGATTATTACCGAGATCGCTCGGTATTTGCTGCTGCTGGCCCAGGAGGAAGTGCTATTGGGGCGGGTTTTGAAACATCAGACCCACATTTTGACTCTAGAATCAGAGACCCATTCACTCTCACTAACTCGACAAGGCGAGACTTGTACAGAGACGACAGAGGAAGGCGTGTTGATAGAACTTATCATCACCGACGGAGCCGATCATCTCATTCCTCTCAGTCAAGGCACCCTTCTCCTCAACGGACCTCTGGGCAAACCCCCAAAACTCCCCATTCCCCCAAAAGAGTCCCTTTGTCCCCTGGAAGAGGTCCAAGGTCCCGATCTCGAAGCAGATCTTCAAGCTCGGACTCTGTCAGCAGCACCAGCAGCACAGGCAGTGGCAGGTGTGACATTTGTTCTTATGAGATGTAATGAATTCTGCTTTTATCTACATTTTTAATAGTTTGATTATACGGCGCCTCACCCCCTCTGATTCATACAGATGTTATGTTTCTTGTGTGTTTGACAGTGATTCAAACAGCAGCTCAAGTGATGGATCTCGAGCTCGATCAGTTCAGTCATCAGCTGCACATGTGCCTCCACAATCTTCAATGGGGCTCGACTCTGAAGAGCCACGCAGAAGCTTTGGAATTAAGGTGCAGAATCTACCAGTCCGTTCCACAGGTGAGTCTTTTTTCTGACAGATTCTTGATCATCTTTAAATTTTCTCAGAGCTGGACATCATGTTCTTGTATGGCTGTGCTATCCAAAAATGTATTTATTTATTTCATAAATAAACATCTAATTATATTTATTTATTTCATAAATTTTGTTATTTAGTTCTTACAACATGCCAAGTTGTGTTAAAAGAAAAGGTGCCGGGGCTTTTTAGTGTCTTCAGTGCCGTTTTGAAGGCATAGTGTCATGCAGAGCAGAGTTCTGATCGCTATGTATGCCAGTTTGGCGCCATATTAAAAATTCATTTCAACCCAAAATTATACTACAGTATACCGTGTGAACTAGAATGCCACCCAACATTACCAAAGATTTCTAGGTCACAAGCATAGGAATTTCTGCTTTTATCTGCTTGTATCTTTAGGGGGGTAATGGTTTCAATAGGTGTGGTTTTTAAATGCTTTAAAAAAATCTTTTAGATATGCATCTGCTCTTTCACATCACCACATGATTCAAGAATGTAAGAGGAAAAAAGGAGCCAGCACTACATGTTGGGCTTTTTTTTCTCTCAGAAGGCCTCTTTTGTAATTATCAGTTTCTTTAAAATCATATTATCATGCTATCGTTGTCTCCTTTCGGTCCAGAATTATAGTAATCAACTTTTCTCTACAGACACAAGCTTGAAGGATGGGCTCTTCCATGAATTCAAAAAACATGGGAAAGTGACCTCAGTGCAGATTCACGGAGCATCTGAAGACCGTTACGGTCTAGTGTTCTTCAGACAGCAGGAGGATCAAGAGAAAGCCCTCAGTGTCTCCAAAGGAAAGCTGTTTTTCGGCATGCTCATTGAAGTCACTGCCTGGAATGGTCCCGGTGAGTGATGGCGATTTCCGGTATTGCAGAAAGACAGACTAATTCCTCAAAGCCACTTTTGAAACTTCTTTTTCAAAAAATCTTGTCTTTTTCCACAGAAACGGAGAGTGAAAATGAGTTCAGGCCTCTGGATGGGCGAATAGATGAGTTTCATCCAAAGGCTACAAGGACACTGTTCATCGGGAACCTTGAGAAGACCACCAGTTATCAACAGCTCCTGGACATTTTTCAGCGCTTTGGGGAGATTGTTGTAGGTTATCAGTTGATTAGCTGCCTAACAAGTGGATCGTTACATTGTGCTCTTGTTTTCTAACTGTGTTGTCCTTTGTTCTTCAGGACATCGACATCAAGAAAATCAATGGCATTCCCCAGTATGCCTTTGTTCAGTATTCTGATATTGCCAGTGTTTGCAAGGCCATTAAGAAGATGGATGGAGAGTATCTGGGGAGCAACAGACTAAAGGTAGTGCTTTTACATAGATTTTGCTTTTCTGGTTTTTCTGTGTTCTCAAATTAATATGGAGCTATATACTAAGTGCTGCTCAAATATTTTTTTTGTCTCCTCAAAGCTTGGATTTGGCAAGAGTATGCCCACCACGTGTGTCTGGTTAGATGGTTTGGCAACCAATATAACGGAGCAATACCTCACTCGGCACTTCTGCCGTTATGGACATGTTGTTAAGGTGAAGGTTTTTGTCTTATGAGATGTAGTTGTTTTTGATTTTCGTGCATCTTTTCATAACTGTAAATGTGTATCTTTTCTTTTCATTTAGGTGGTGTTTGATAGATTGAAGGGGATGGCCCTCATCTTGTACAACAACACAGATTTTGCTCAGGCAGCTGTGAGAGAGACCAAAGGCTGGAAGATTGGTGGCAATAAAATAAAGGTAACAACAACAACAAAAAAAGAAACACAAGTAAACCAAATGCCTTTAAATATTTTTCTGATGTTAATTTATATTTGTTTATATTAGGTGGATTTCGCCAGTCAAGAAAGCCAGATGGCATTCTACCGATCTATGCAGGCATCTGGTCAAGACATTAGAGACTTCTACGAAATTCCTCCTGAACGACGGTAATTTCATCATAGGGTTAATTTGCATTCTGCTGCCTTAATTCATTCTTCAAAAAATAAAATAATTAGACTTTGCATAAAACAAAAATGCAAAAGCTATTAACAATTCTATTTCAAAGTAAGGTAAAATGTATTGGTTAACACAAATATCGATCTTCTGTACCTTTCAGAGAGGATCGCAGACCTCCATATCATGAGTTTACAGCGGAAAGGGCCTACTATGATAATATACGAACACCTGGCCTGTATCCAGAGGATGCTCGAAGAGACTATGCTGCACGCAGCAGAGACCGTTTCCCTGAACTGGAACATTATCAGGGGGATCATTTTGACCCACGTTATCACGAAGACCCACGAGATTACAGGGATTACAGAGACCCCTTTGAGCAAGACATTCGGAAATACACTTATATCCAGCGGGAGAGAGAAAGAGAGCGAGAACGTTTTGAAGCTGACCGGAGCAGGTGGAGCCCCTCGCACCCACGGCGCCCGATTACGCCAGCAGTATCGCCTTCACCTTCAGAACGTGCTCCCAGAGATTCAGATCGTCGAGTTTACAGCCAGTCCTCTGAGAGAAGTGGGAGCGTTAGCTCAGTTTCACCCACACATTTTGAGAAGTCTGAAAAGACTCTGCAGGAACATGCTTCAAAGAGTGACAAAACCAGTCAACCAGATCGCTCAGCCGGAGCTGAGAAAACTAAGCGTGCCAAACGAAAAGAGAAGGGTGACAAAGAGAAATCAGAGAAGATTAAATCAAGGAAAGCAAAGGGTCAGTCCCCATCTAACCCGCAGCCTGACACAGAGCTTGAAACAGGCTTTGATGGTGGAGCAGGAAGAGGAAGAACATCAGACCAAGATGTAAACGAGAAACAGAAATGTAAAGGAGGGAGTGAAAGTCATGTTGGGACTGCATCATCCACTGCTCATCAAGAGTCTGTTAAAAGTGAAAGATCTGAAATGAGTAAATGTGACGTTTCAGACCAGGATGGAAGGAGTCGAATTAAGAAACATCCAAAATCTGATGTTGGAACAGATGGCAAAGATTCATCAGTGGATTCTGATCGCCTTGCTGCAAGAAAAAGGCGCTTCGCTGAGTCTGGTGGAAGGGCAGTTCGTCAGAAGAGAAGTCGGCATGAAGAAGAGGATGGCACACAGTTCTCTGATTTTGGTGCCAGTGCCCCATTTTTGAAAGATCCAGATACAGAAAAACACAAAGATTCACAACGTAGAGAATCAAGACTTAAATCTGATAAAAGTAGCTCTCAAAAAGACGGACAAGAAGACCTTAAAGGACGAGACAAATCGGATGGAACTTTGGACCCAGTGGAGTCAAAACGCCATCCAGGGCATGTTACATCAAGAAGATTTTCTCAAGAGGGTCTTACAGACCAAAACAATACACGAGAACAGGATCATCATACTGCTTTCAAATCTGGCCAGAATTCTGAACCAAGCAAAAGTGTGAAGAACAAAGAAGATCATGTTGATATAGACCTTTCTCAGAGTTACCGCAAGCAGATGGAGCAAAACAGACGATTGCACCAGCAGCAACAGCAGCGAGAGTCTGATAAACATGACAAGACAGGAAGTCCCCATGGAAGTGAAACGGAGGACCTGGAACATCGTAGTCTTGTGCACGAGGTTGGGAAGCCACCTGAGGACGTCACGGATAATTTTCCTTCTCATAAACTAAAGAAACAAGACCAGTTTGATGAGTCGGGAATGAAAAGAGAACGTGTCTACCGAAGCTTCAGACACAAAAGTGAGGACCCTGACTGGAACAACAGCTCTTCTCCGCGACATCAGCACTTCTCTTACCATGTTGAAGAAGACTTTGTGGATGCATCACAGAAAGACTTAAGTAGGAGCGATGAAAAAAGTCTTCTAGATTTAGACCTATCAGTGAAAAAGACACCCAGTGCTCAGGTAAACAAGACAAGCACATCTCTTCTCTCGATGGAAGAAGAACATCAAAAGAGATGGGAAGGTAGAGTCAAACAAGACCCGTTACCTGATATAAACTTCTTACGAAGTCTGACTAAAAATGTTCACAATCGGAGACGCCTGGACTATGGCATGTGGCATGGCTCAGAGCATGGGGAAGTGAGATCAGACTCTGAAGAGGATAGAGAACCCAAACCTCATTCTCCTGTGCCCTCTACATCAATGCCCTTTTCTGAGAGGCCAAGGCCTGATAGATTTTCAGACCCCAAACTTGCACATCTTGAAAGGAACAAATTCTGCTCTTTAGCCATTGACAACACCATAACTCCTGACACAAAGGCTCTGCTTGAGCGGGCCAAATCTCTCTCATCTTCCCGAGAGGATAACTGGTCATTTTTAGATTATGGTACTCACTTTGCAAGTTTGCGCAATAGAAAAGACACTGAGAAAGTAGCAGCAACACCAAGACCTACTCCTCCATGGTACATGAAAAAGAAGAAGATTCGTAGTGGATCTGAAGACAAACTTGATGACAGGAAAGAAGAACCAAAGCCAGAGGAGCACGAACGTCGGGAACTTTTTGCATCCCGCTTTCTTCACAGCCCTGTCTTTGAGTTAGACTCCAAGCGACTTCAACACCTGGAACGCAGACATGAAGAACCTGAGCAAAACCAGCAACCTTGTCAACAAGGTACAGTTGATGGTGAACCTGACTCTGGACCAGTTGTGCTTTTTCATAGTCGTTTTTTGGAGCTGAAAAGACTGCAGCAACAGAAGAATAAAGGCCAACAACAGCTGCAAGAAATTAAAGGAGACACCACTCTCACAGATGAGAATAAAGTAGAAAAAGCACTAGTACAAGAGCAGCAGGCTCTGCAGTCGCCTGAAATGGCAGAATCTATGGAGCCAGAAATCAAACCCATCAGTCCTGCAGAAGATCTGATCCCTGAACCCCAATTACCACCAGCCTCTTTAACTCCCCTTACTGTTATTGAGAGTAGCCCTCCATCAGAAGAGAAGTCTGTGCCAAGTTCAGTCCCTGAGCTCTTTCCTCCAATCTCTTTTATAAAGGAAGAGGTAAAAGAAGAGATTAGAGAAGAGATAATAGAAAACAAACAAGTGCCATCTCATGTCCCACAAGCTGAAACGGTAGATTCTGAACCCGCAGTATTTGAGCCCAGCTACTCAGTGAATAGAGGGAAACTCTTTCCTCCCTTTGAAGGGAAAGCAAACATAAATACAGATGATGTAAAACTTCCTGTCGCAGAACAATCTTGTCATCGTGACTCTCATGAAGAGTTTATCAGCAGTTCTGAGCCAGAGCTGGATCCTGAGACAACTCAACCCGAAGCCCCTGAAAATAGTAACCCAATACCACCAAGTTTTGCAGAGCAGGTGGACACAGTGAGGAAAGAAACTTTGTCCATTTGTGAAGGAGGGACAGAATCTCAATGTGAGAAAAAAGTTCAAAAAATGCAAATGCCTAATGACGGTGACTTAACTGAAGAGCCAGTTTCCTCCCAAAAAGAGAATAAAGCAAAGGACATGAAAAATAAGAAAGGGAAACAGTCTCCTGCTCAAGTTGTGTCAGTTCCTGTGATGTCCACTTCAAGTTCAGAGAAACAAGCAATACGCAAAAGTGAGCGCATTGATAAAGAGAAGCTAAAGCGTGGTTCATCCCCAAGAGCTGAATCAAAGTCTACAGGCAAATCTCCTATTCATTGCTCGGACCCGGATATGTTAGAGCAGAGCATATCAGTCGGCAGAGCAAGAAGAAGAAATGTGAAATCAGTGTATGCTACCCCAGTTGAAGATGATGCACCTATTCGATCTGGAAAAGAAATTACAGAGTCACCGCGCTCTGCAAGAAAGAGAGGAACAGACAAAGATGCTGCACAGCAAAATACTGAACAGGATCCACCAGCTCCAGCCCCTGTATCTAAACGAGGGCGTCCTCCAAAAAACCGAAGACCATGTGATGATGGTTCAACTGCAAAAGTTGAAAAATCAAAAATGGATCACAAAGATACGGACTCAAATGAATCAGAGAGTGGTGAACGAACTCCAAGAACCTCTAAAGGAAAAACATCCCCTCAAGTTGCAAAGGGTACCTCACATCAGGCAACCACAGCCCCAGGATTTGGATCAACAAAAAAGGGGGACAGAACTGTGGATGATCATGAAAATGATTTCACTGATGATGATACTTTGACTTTGCAAGACTCATCAAATTCCTACAAGGAAGATCCAATGAAAAATGAGGAGAAAGACAAACAGGGTGTGGAAATGGTCAAAGATAAAGAAGTTAGCCCCTATGAAAAGGCTTGTGAAGGTAAATCCAATGGAAAAGAGACAGAGTCAGTTGGATTACAGGAGAATCCCACTGACAAGGTTGGTCGAGGAAAATCCAAATTGCAAAAGACTAAGTCTCCTGTCCTCAAAAACCTCAAAATCAGACTCAATGTGACTGAAGTCAAAGATCTTCTTCAGTTGGGAGATGAGGAGCTTGGAAATCAGGAAGACTCATCAAAAAAAGTCAAACCTAGTGACCATGGTGATCATATTTTGAAGTGCTCCGTCAAAGAAGAAAAGGAAAATGCTTCTGTTGATAAATCCCAAGAATCATCAAAGAGCCTAATTTCACAGGAACGTGAGTTGGAGCAGGCTGTCGAAAATATTGCTAAGCTTACTGATCCAACTTTTACTTCAGAGCCACCAACACCTCCTGTCCCACAGGCAGAGATTAAAAGTGAGCCTGAAGAAGAAAAGCCTTCAAATCCTGCCAGTGAAACAGAGCTCATGGCTGCTATTGACTCAATAACTGCAGACATAAATGTACCTATGACCCAGGCTCCTCCTCTGAGCACAGACTTAGTTTCAGAACCTGAGATCCCAGATTTTATTCAGCCTGTAAAAGCAGAAGAACCTGAAAATCCATCTATCACACAAGATGAACCTGCCTTTCCAAGCACACCCAAAAAGGGTGCCAAAAGACCAAAAACACCCAAACGCGCCAAAGGCCAAAAACAACTCAGAAAAGATTTTAAAGAAGGACCATCATCAACAGAGGAACTGTCGGAGCCTTTAGCGGAGAGCACTGTGTCTGACGTAAAAGTTGTTTCTGAGACTCCCCCATCAGCAGCAACTGCTGCAGTTATCACTCCCACTGCTTGGAAGTCGGAACGAGAGTTATCAGCAGTCAAAACTGCTGATTCAAACACTGAGTCAGCAGTATCTTCTGAAGACCAACATCCTCAACGGCATAAACCTGTTTACCCCCAACCCAAAAGTCCAATAAGCTCAAAACCTCAACAGCCACCCTCAGATTGTGTTTCACCCTCTCCCTCTCCACTAACAAACAGGCCGAATATCAGATCAATTCCATCAAGTAGAATTCCAGCCTCTCCACCAGATTGGCGACAACAGCCTAAAGAGGCAGGTGTTTCCACTTCACCTGTTGTCCCACTCACAGCCAAGGAAACCCAGCCGTTATCCTCAGACTCTGAAAATATGGATGTTGAACTTTGTCAAAGTGACTTGAGACAGATTCTTATGAAACACAAAACTGTTACACTACCAGCTAGTGCTTCTGTTCCGACAGCTCTGCCCAATTTTCGAGATCAGAATCCAACTGAAAGTAATACACAGCTCTCAGTTTTTGTGCCCAACAAGGCACCACTGGCTGATAGTAAAACGCAAGCTCATCCGGGCCCACCAATTGGAAGACCTCCAGTCTCACTCACGTCTACAGAGACAAAGTCTGTGATCTCCGTCATTGCATCCACTGCAACATCTGTCATTAGTCGTGTTTGCAACCCCCCAGAACCTGAAGACAGAGTGAACATGAACATTGGAAATCCTTGCGTGGACATTGCTCAGCCTAAAACCACATTCAGGACCAGTAAAGATGATGGTGTATTGTATCATGGGCCATCTCCTGGTGATGATGGGTCAAGTTCAGCACGCTTCATTGTTGAGAGCCCTACTCCTGGTACTGGGTCATGCTTAGGACTAAGAGTGGAAACATCTGAAGGGGTCATGTTGTTGAGCCATTCAGGTCAAAAAACTGAAGGACCCCAGCGTATTAGTGCAAAAATAAGTCAAATCCCACAAGCAACAGCAGGAGACATGGAATCTCAGCAGTTGGTCTCCATGCCGCAGATAAAGCAGGAAATGTATGGTCATTCACAGTCGAGACTTCAGAAAGGACCATCATCACAGTCAGATCATGGGCATCCTGGTAAACAACTGTCAACTTTATCTTCAATTAAAAAAGAAAGCACTAGTTTGGAAAAGATGGATGCTGCCTACCCACCTGGATCTCAGGGAGTAGTCAAGCGCATCACACAGGGAAACCAGCAAGTATTGAGTTACACTCAAGACTACATGTCCTTAAAACCTCAAAAGAAAATGGATAATGCTGATCCACACAGTACAGATGGGGCTAAACCACCTTGGACATCTGCCGTGAGTCCTGCAATTAGCCCACATTTGCCTTCTCCTCCTGGGAATCATGTTGGATTTGTGACAGCAGCTGGTGACAGAACTTCTTCCCATCTCACTAACGTCAAACAGGAACCTCGATCCCCACGCAAATCAGGACATCCACACTCTCCGTTTACCAAGGTGTCCTCACCCATTGGTTCTTCATCACCAAAAGGACTTTCAGTGATGTTGTCATCTGGCCTTCCTGCCATGCAGCAGTTTATCACTGGTGTACATCATCCAGAGCAGTCGGTTATCATGCCACCACACAGTGTGCCTGGAGGCTTAGGACAGATTTCCCCTCATTGTGTCACCCAATCTATCCCAATGGGACATCTTGTCCAAGGAGATGTTCGAGTCAATACCCCACCTCTTCCTGTGATGAGCTATGGGATGCATGGCGAGTCTCTCGCCTCTCCATGGCCTGGTACAATGCAGCCACGGCCAACATCGCCACAGGCTGTTGGGAGAGAAAAGGTTCTCAAGGTCAACCCGAGTTCTCTGAGGGGTCACGATGGAGAACAAGAGGAACCAAGGCACTTCCAGACTGGAAGACCAACTGCAACATCCCTAAAACTGGAAAACCTGCAATCAGACCCCCGTGGGCCTGTGCGGGGGAGTGTCCCGTTAGAAACCTATATTGCACAGAGGGACATGAGAGTCCTCTTACACTCTCAAGCAGAGCGTTCAACTGCAGATCCTCACTCCGCACACCTCCAAGAGAGTCTTCCCCCTTCTTTGTCACCAAGACCTCACATTTTGCCGAAAGGTGTGTCTGAGAAGGATTTAACCAAGTCATTAGAAGTGAAAAGGCCCCACTCACCTTTGCCCAAGGATGGATTAATGGGGATCAAGCAATCCGGGAGGGCAATCGCTTCTCCCCAAAGAGTTCAGCTAATGCCTCCCGGGCCGGGTGCCTCGTTTCCAGAGTACTCGGGAATGTACTCCAACCCGAGAGGCATTCATGCTCAAATACCAGAGGTGTCTCCAGTTGGACTCAACCAGCCACCACTAAATGTCACTGTGGTGAGTTTACAGCATGTCAATTACCATGATTTTATTGCATTTACACAAATTAATCTATTGTGTTATTGTTAGTTTAAACTTTGACAGTTGTTTTTATTTTAAAAAATAACCTTTTGACTATTTAGTCCTTCCTATAAATAGAGATAACTTTACACTTCAACGACATGTACTCCATTTGATGGTAGTTTTTACGGTCAGAAAAAAATGTACCTCAAAGAAGAAGTTTCAACTGAACATAAAACCAATTTGCTGAGAGCTGCAGAATTTGACTGTTTTGGCTGTTTTTTTAACAAATGCTCCTTGTATGTTGTTTTTCTCCTTGGATCTGCAGGGTGCTGAACTCCAAGTGAAACCAGATGGAAAGACAACACAGACTGTAAACATGGTGCAGTTGCTCACTGTAAGATGATTGTCAAGAAAGCACTTGAAATTGTGGTTGGAATCACCAGCATTGTCACGTGCTGGCTTTGTCTCACTTCACGTTTCTTTGTTTTGCTTCAATTTCAAACAGAAATACCCAATTGTGTGGCAAGGCTTGCTGGCACTGAAGAACGACACAGCTGCTGTCCAGCTGCATTTCGTCTGTGGCAACAAAGCTTTGGCTCATCGATCGTTGCCTTTACAAGAGGGAGGAGCTCTTCTCAGGATTGTGCAGAGAATGAGATTAGAAGCTTCACAACTGGAGAGCGTAGCCCGAAGAATGACGGCATGTGTTGTTATTTCACTCCCACTGAGTTAATCGTATGTGTGTGTTTTTTCTGCCTGCTCTCATCACATGAACATTTTTCCCCTCTGCAGGGAGACACTGACTACTGTCTTCTCCTCGCGCTGCCTTGTGGACGAGATCAAGATGATGTTCTCAATCAAACTCAAGCACTTAAGGCAGCGTTCATAAACTACTTGCAGACAAAGTTGGCTGCCGGTATCATCAATATCCCCAACCCAGGTTCAAACCAGGTGAGGCAGCACTGTCATGCCATCAGCTATGCTTATTCAGAGGAGAATCTGATGATTGAAGTGTGATAGAAATACTGTAATAATGTCTAAAAGTTTAAATTTTCATTTTGAATATGAAAAGAGAATGGAAACGAGATTAAAACAATTAAACAAGCAAGGAATTCATTACAATATAAACATGAGTAAATAGTTTTTTCAGAAGTTGTTAAGTTTGGATTTTACATTTTGTTTCCTTGCACAAACTCCTAACATGTGATTTTGATCTGTGTGTTTTTTCCCCAGCCTGCCTACGTGCTCCAGATTTTCCCACCATGCGAATTTTCAGAAAGTCACCTATCACAACTCGCCCCTGACCTCCTGAACAGGATCTCCAGCATCTCACCACACCTCATGATTGTCATCACCTCTGTGTAGCCTCCACTGCTGGGAACTGTCCTCACAGATGAGCCTCAGGAAACCAGAGGAATATACCTGTTTTTTTTTGTTTTTTTTCTTGGACACAGTGGGAATCGAATGGATGTACCCAATCAACACTTTCTGCTTCTTCTTCCTTTCTTTCTTTCTTTCTTTCTTTCTTTCATTCTTTCTTTTTTTTTGCATCTGCCTTTTTTTCTGTCACTCCTATCTGGTATATTTGTCCTTCTCAAACAAAAAACAAACTCAGGGATGGACCAAGCCAGAACGAGTCTTACTTGACCATTTCTCTGCTGTATTTCTATTTATTGGAGTTTTATTTTTGTGTCTGAAGGTGATCTGAAGAGAACAAAATCAAGATGTTTGAACATAAATTAGTGACTTTCTGGTGGCTTTTTTTTTTTTGTCTTTTTCTCAGCAATTGTTTTACTGATTGTCATTTTCATTTCTTCACACAAGCGGAACACAGAGGCCGGTGCGTTGAAGCGGCTGAACAGACATTTCAACCTGTAATTTTGAAGAATCATGAATGGACTTTCTCACCCAGGAGGAAAGACGAACTTGTAAAGCGATGGAGACCCCCGTGGAGGACCACAGTCATTCTACACGTCATGCAATTCGTTGAAGCAGTCCCACCTCTGGCTTCGGCTTCGAACAAAGCTACAATATGATTTGGGAGTTTTTGAATACAGGACCTTGTAAATATTTTAAATATTTAAATAGAACTTGGACCGCTCAACAGAGAAATGAACTCTGGGACTCGACAGAACACAAAGTGTGGAAATTTAGATGGATCCTTAATTTTGGGGTGTAAATACTTGTAACACAAGAAGGTCTGCAGGCTCTCCTGTGGAGTTTGCTGATGGCACTTCATATTTTGTAACTCAAATAAAAAAGATTTCATGAATTTAAGAGTTCTTTATTTTTCAGTGAAGAGGACTCCATTTATAAAGTCCCCTTCTGCTGTAGAAGTGATGGTACAACAATGATTTTATGTTATATGACAAACATCAAGTGAATAAAAGACAAGAGTAAACATTTAGTTTTTCTGAACAACCACTT
>JAUESE010000080.1:10313922-10331520 GCA_032274725.1 Malacoctenus triangulatus
GTGTGTGTGTGTGTGTGTGTGTGTGTGTGTGTGTGTGTGTGTGTGTGTGTGTGTGTGTGTGTGTGTGTGTGACAACAGGTGACAATAATTGCTTTGCCTTCTTATAATCCTCTTAGGAGTGGCCCATCCATGCTGCGTGTGTTAATATTGTTATGGGGGGACAAAAACAAGTTATCCAAATTCTTAGGACTTAGGAACACATATTGCATATATTTTTGTGTTAATAGTTGAAAAATGGGACACTAAATTGACTGTCACATGAAATATTTTCAAGATAATTTGTTACACTAATAAGCAGTATTTCTTTTTTAAGGGTATAGGTCTAATTGTTTGTTGTCTTTGTTTCCTTCAACAATTGAAATACAACATCCTTAGAAAATCTCTTCTTTCTTTCTACTGTTGAACTCTGACTCGCTATAAAACACTGGCCAAAAGTCTTCAGCAGACTTGGAGGAGCGCTCGTCACCTTTCTTCTTCTTTTGTGTTTAATGGCGGTTGGCACGCTGTCCGAGTTAGTGCATTGCCTCCACCTACTGGATAAATATCGGTACTGGCTTTCTCAGACCCGGAAGTGGAGCTTTTTTTTTATTCAGGCGTCACTGAGAAACGTCCGCAGGAATGACTGAGGCTCCGCCCCCATCACGGTGTCCGGTTCTGATACATTCATGGGTTCGTCGCGATTGCAGCTACTTGCATCTTTGTCACTGTTTTCTGCGAGTTGTAAGAAGTCAAAGAGATGTCTTCCTCTCAGACAGTGAGTTGTTCGGTTTCTTTGCTTTGGCCTGACTTCATGAACCAAGACGTATCCAAAAGTTAACCTAACTTTACCGCATTGTTAGCACATCCGACGTCACCTTGTTTAGTTTAAGTTTCAGGTTCAGGTCGTAAAGTCAGTTCGGTGGTTGTGACTGTTCGCTGACCGTCACCGAGGAGGGGTTAAAACCGGCTGAACAGTGACATGTAAATGCATTTATTTGCAGTTCACTGGTCGCTGTCTGTACGGGTAAACATGACAGACTGAGTTTAGGAAGTTCACTAGCAGAGTTACAACGGTCCACGCCCAACTCAGAGAAACTTGTAGCTGTGTCAATGCTGGAAGGCTTTATTCAAACGTATGTAAATCCAACGTGTTACAGATGCAGAAGGGAAATGTTTTGGTAAATAAATAGATTCCTACTTTCTGACAACTGTCATTTAGGAGAAGAGGTCGAAAACTTCCTGTGTAGGTACTGATGTGGTGAACACCCATCAAAAGTAAAACATATGAGTTAGAGTTGGAACTAATTTCTTCCTGATGTTGAGTCTCTGGTTTCTGGATCTTGGAGTGAAAAGCAGACTCAATTGCCTGAACATAATTATGCATTGAAGTTATACACTTTAATAATCCCTTTTTTGTAACAAGTTACAATGAAATGAAATGAATGTTTAGCATTGGGAAATACACTTGTGTTGGATATAGTAAGGCCTGTGGTGACATTCAAAAATGTCCTATTATAAAATGTTGTGCATTATAATGCAGTGAAGTGATCTTTATGTGTGCTTATTGTGACCATTGATCCTCTGCTGCTTGTCTCAGCTTCCAGGCGATAACTCTGACTCCCACAGGCGAGTCTCTTCCAAATCCAACCCTGGTTTTTTGGAGCGTTTAGGTGAAACTGCAGGAGGAACAGTCGCTGGTGTCGGACTGTTCTTCCTGTCTATTTACGTTCTCTTCACTAATGAGGTGAGAAACTGTCATGCAGGGAGGGTAAAGGGAGCGAACCGCTCCTCTCACTCACTTAAACAAAAGAACTTCTTACGATGAAGCCTTTGTTGGATCTTTAGGCTGTGAATCATTGTGAGCGGACTCTCCTTCTATTTGTCTGCGTTCAGGGTCGGGCTTTACGGACGGCCTCCTCCCTGGATGAAGGGCTCCGTCAGGTCGTGTCGTTGGGGCCTTACCCCAGCTTTGACCTGCAAAACAACAACCGTTTAGTTCATCTTTCTGCACAGCTGAGGTCTTCACAGGTACACCGTTGCTCAAACATGGACACCTTTTTCTTCTACTCATGTTTTGCCTTGTTTGCTCTCTGCTCATGACTTGCTGCTTGCTGCGAGAGTCTGATACATCAGATTGGATCTAACTTCTAACTGCCAACACACCCACGATCAAGTTGGTTGAAAAAGCTTCTGGTTCTGTTCATTATTATTTTGAAGCCAGTCAAGGAACAATATGTTTTACATATTCATATGAATGTTGCAGAAAAAAAACCCAAAATAACAGGGTTAATATGATTCTACCATGTTTTGCCACAATGTGGTGCAACAAGACTGCATTTACAAATTTCTTGGCAGCAGCTGAACCTCTCAAAGTTTGGGAGAACGTGACTCAGTACTGCCACCCAATGTACATGACTCGATTATTACACAGCTGACCTCTGAGGAGCAATATCTCCTTCAAACAGTTTGTTTTTATAGTGGAAACGACGAGTCTTCCATATGTTATCAGTCATTCAAACACATTTATGATGAGACTGTTAAAAGTAAATATTGTGATATGATAAACTACTATTTTAATTGGTTTTGAGCTCCCAGCAAGTAAAAGAGGAAGCATATGTAGCGATATATGATGTATGGTACTCCTTGATTTTTGTAATGGGCCTGTGTGTCTGTGTAGCCCCTGCATGACCCCAACTACAGGGTGGTGGTGCATGCAGTGAAGCTGAGGCGGGAGGTGGAGATGTATCAGTGGGTGGAGTACAGTGAGAGCAAGTGAGTCTGCATTTCGACGCTGAGGGTGGGGCCGGGTGCAAATATGTCTGCTGCTCTATTGTAACTCTGAAGAGGAAATGACTGTTGTTACTCTGTGGCTCATTTCAGGGATTACCAGGAGAATGGTGAAACTAAGACAGAAACAACGTACACGTACAGTGAGTTTCCTTTCTCAACGTGCATCTTCATCACGTCGTGACCTTCTGTTTATGATGAAGTGAAGCAGTGCGACTGCTTTCTCTATAGACACCGAGTGGAAGTCAGAGTTGATCAACAGTCGTCATTTCGACAAGGAGATTGGTCACCAGAACCCGAGGTACTGAGACGTCTGGAGGACAGTTGTTACCTCTGTAGGTTTTGTGTCTGTAGTCTTTGTTTACCTTCTTGTTTCTGTGTCTCAGTGCGATGGCCGTGGAGAGCGTGACCGTGGTGGCGCCTTACGTCAGAGCTGGACCCTTGATTTTGTCTCAAGGTATTCAAATAAACAAGCACGCAGATGCTGCAGTGTCCCAGCCTCCGATTTAACTCCCCCCGTCGCCCCCTTTAGGTCTCGTGGAGCAGATAAACAACTTCCAGACTTTGAGTTTGAAGGATTTTGCTCTTTTCAACCTGAACTCATTTCTCTCCATCGACGGCGATTATTTCTATCACAACCAAAACCCCCGCAGGCCAGAGGTGAGCATGAAGACACAAACTTCTGACATTTCTTGTGTCTCTCCTTCGTGGTTTTGGGTCAGACCTGCAGAATAACTGAGTAACACTGTGTTTCAATGCTGCAGGTGGGCGACGTGCGTGTGAAATTCTCCTTCGCTGGACTGAGCGGTGAAAACTCTCCTCTCGGCCCACCTCAAACTGTAGGTCTCATGTTTTGTTACAGTCAGAATTTGAACACTATAAATTTATATTGACAAAAGCTGCACAGATGGCTCTCTCTGAACATCAGTCGTGTGTTAAAGATAGATTTTCTTGGTGGAAGCGATCATTGAGTTTATTGTGACATGTTGGGATCAAAGAACTCGAGTGCCTGAAGATTTTCAGTGTTTCTTCTTCAAAATGAACTTTAAGAGAAGATCAAAGTACTTGTGTGTACTTTTACACTTCAGCTGTTGACATGTACGAAGCACAGGGAGTTTGAGCTTCTGATGCTTGACCCTCAGGTCAGCATTGTGGCCATGCAGAGAGGAGAGCAGCTGATGCCTTTCAAAACCAAGTCCGGAGACACTCTGGAGATCATTCATCTGGAGGAGCTCACTGCCGAGGTCAGCCTGGACTCTCAGCTCGTTTGTTGCACTTTGTGTCTTTGAGGAGGAGCATGGAGTATCTGTGTGTGCTCTGTTCTGCTGGTTGTCCCTCATTGGTGGATGACGCAGCTGCGTGGTTGTTTTTCAGGAAGTGTTTGCGAAGGAGCAGCAGTACAACAGCATGAAGACGTGGGGTCTCCGGGCTGCAGGCTGGGCCCTCATGTGTCTCAGTATCCAGCTGACCATGCGCATTATCTACACACTCGGTAGATGAACACAGGATCAGAAAACCAAACAATAATGTGCTCGGTCCCTGCTTTGGTCCGTCATGCTGCTCTTGTCTTTGCAGTGGACTGGGTCCCCATCCTCAGAGATCTGGTGTCCGTCGGCCTGAAGGTCTTCGCCCTGTGCGTCTCCTGCTCGCTCTCTCTCCTGGTCATCGGGGCCGGCTGGCTGTTTTACCGTCCACTGGTGGCGCTGGCGCTGGGAGCGCTGGCTCTGGTCCCAGTGTTTCTAGCTCGCTCAGGACTTCCAGTCAAGAAGAATCAATGACTGGTGAGGTAACGACAGAAACGCTCCCTGACGCCCGGCGAGAGCTGCACGTTGCAGGCGCGACCAGCTCGTCCACACAAGGTACAAACCACATAGAAGTTTTAAATGTGTCGGCATCACTCCAGGAAGTCCCATTTCTGTTATTATAGTTCAGTTCCACGAGAAATCACAAATTTGAGTGAACCCTGTCTGTCGTTGCCTTCAAATATCAACACTCCTAAGTTTATTATTCGGAAATGATCTTTACCTTTATTGACACTCCGATTGTCTCACATCATCTGTTTTGGAATCCAATCAGATACATGAAGCTAAAACCCCTAAAAGTCATTTTGAGTTTCCACCAGTTTATTAATTTTCATGTTCATGAGAAGACGCTGTTTGCAAATTGTAATGCAATGCTGAGGGGCGACTCTGTTGCTTATGGTGCTGTGTTAAGTCACTGAAAAAAAAATGGGAGTGCTTCAATTTCCAGGTGGGAAAAGCTGGTGAGATTTGTTTTTGCTTTGTGTACCCAATAAATTGTGACTCTTAAGGAGACAACTTGTTTCTATAACCACTCTGTTTATCATGACTTTTTGATCAAAGATCAGTTTTAATTTGCAGACACCAAAGAATTGTAGGTTTTTTTCAATTTTGTTTGTATGCTTTTTATGTTGAATAAACCACTTTTGTGTTTTTATATTTGGATCTTTAGACTTTTGTGTGTTGTGAAGTGCAGAGACCTTTGAGTGGAGCCTGACTTGTCAGAGACTGTAGGTTTGTACAAGGCACAGATAAACATGTTTGTCCACCAGAGAGCGCTGACATGTTTATTTTTCCAGCTGTAAAATGTTCTTATTAGTACACACATTGGCCCTTTGATAACCATTCTGGAGACTTTTTATTAAATACTTTTCCTCCTGAAATAAATCCACCATTAGACAGGTCCTCGCTGGCACGACGGCTCGACAGTGAGGAGCATTCATGGGTGACGCTTACTGTAATATGGTGAGTGCACACAGGCGAGGACACCAGCTGTGAAGGACCACAGACGGGCCCTTTCTCCTGGGCGCTGGGCAGTTTACACGCTACGTTATTGGGTTGTGAATCACTCGTGAAACAGCATTCAGTGTTCTTCAATCAAGTGATACAAATCATCAAGATTCTTACAAAGTAATTTATTACACAAAACACTAAGTTTCCATTTGTGTTGTTTTTTTTTTTTTTTTTGCAAAATGAGTTTCCAGTCTCACATCGTGCACCTGTTAACGATGCACGTATGATCTGGATATGAAGCACACCACATAGATTTTGACTTCCTGTGTGCATCAGTTGGTTGAAACAATTGAAAGGGCGACGGTCACAGTGAACAGGTACTTCACCCTAGTTGGCTGTGGAAACATTCCTCAGGTCAGCTGGCAGGGCTTAAGCACTTAACTGTAGCTGGCAGGTTTGACACAATGGGTCCCCTGGCTGACCTTCTCCATTACATGTTGATAAAGGAAGTTTGATTATGGCATAATTTTACTCATGTTAAAGTACAAAAAAGTGTTTTCCATAACCTCAAAATCGAATACTGACAGAACCCGACTACTTTTGCTTAAGACAAAAAAAAAAAAAAAGAAGAAAAAAAAAAAAAAAAAGTAAAAGCGTTACACCTTTAGTAAAAACTGGGGAGAACAGTCTTTTGAGTGGGTGTGTTTGGGGGGTAGGTTTGACCTAATTCTCCTTCTTCTCCCCCCCTGTAGGAAGCAGTCCCCATGCCCCCGTTTACAGCAGGGCGCATTTACTGCTCTTCTTGCCCCTCCTGGCCTGTAGCGCAGCCCTGGTAGCCATCTCGAACACTTCCCTCACGCCATCCTTTGTTTTTGCAGAGCACTCCATGTATCCAAAGGCACCGATCCTGTTAGCCATGTCCCGCCCATCCTCGGGCTTCACTGGTTCCTGTATATATCAAGAAGAAAAACAAAAAAGGCAAGGTGGTTAAAAAGAAAAAAGGCAGGATTGGTTTTTGTTCATCTCTGTGCACGTTGTCTTCAGTTTTACCTGCTTCATTTTGGCAAGTTCCCTTCGAGTGTGCTCATCATTACGCAGGTCCTTTTTATTTCCAACCAGAATAATGGGAACATTAGGGCAGAAGTGCTTCACCTCGGGGGTCCACTTCTCGGGGATGTTCTCTGCACAGGAGAACAAAACAAGGCAGCTGTCAATGCAGAGGCGAGACTGCAGAGGCGCCAACAGAGACTTTCAAAATCAGTAATTCTTCTCTGACCTTGAGCCAACTTTGCATACTTTTCTGCTCAGAACCACATGCCACATTAGAGCAACTTAGATGATGTAATTGTTTTCAAAACCAGCAGCCAATGAAATGCATCAGAATAAATTAAATTCCTGTTCCTCTCGTTTTTGCAGCTCCTCTCAATAGATGAGAATTGTTTGGATGCGATGAAGACGTGACTACATGATAATCTTACTGAGATAGAAAAACAGACAGAAAAGAGCTCAAATGTCACACGAGAACAGATTCCTTCTTCCCAGATCTATGTGGGTTAGTGTTTGTTATGGAGGGGAATAAACAGGAGATCTCTGGAACAGATTGCAGTAACATGATTCTCAGTGTCCCACACAAAGGCCAGTTCAGTCTCTGATGACTAACTTGACATGAATGTTACCTGTCTGCAAGGTTAGTCGAGTCTTTATAGGAGAGCGGCTGAGAGAAATAAAAGAAGGTAAAGCCTGTGCCAC
The DNA here is from genome assembly GCA_032274725.1 of Malacoctenus triangulatus. NCBI lineage: Eukaryota > Metazoa > Chordata > Actinopteri > Blenniiformes > Labrisomidae > Malacoctenus > Malacoctenus triangulatus. Next base: position 10,321,191 of record JAUESE010000080.1, read on the forward strand.
AAACGCAGCCGCATGCAGCAAGAGTCCCGTTATCACTCACCAAGACTGTCTGGGCTGTCGATGGAGAAGCACATGAGAATGACATCAGTGTCTGGATAAGAGAGTGGGCGCAGTCTGTCATAGTCCTCTTGACCTGCTGTATCCCAGAGCGCTAACTCCACCTGCAGAGACCGTTCACAAGTTATCAACCACATAAAAAAAATAAAACTGTCTTAAGACTTCTGCGAAGCCGCAGCGCTGACGTCAGACTGATCAAGTGGACGCACCCACATGTCTCACTGTGTGTTGCATTTGGTTTCAGAGCAGTCTCAAGATGTTACAGTTTTGTGATTCATGTAATATGATTGGCTCCGAGCTGAAATATTTGCAGACAAACAGGTAATCAAGGTGTAAAGAATTTTACATTTGCAATTTACCAGTTTGTCATAAAAGCGTAATGTGTTAAATTGGACTACAGTGCCATTATGAGCAGTGGAAGAAGGAAAAGTAGGATCAGAAAGCTACATTACTCATTTCATTCCATTAAGTGATTTTTAGTGCATTTTCCTCAAAAGTAAGCGAGAGTATGTGAACCAAGGGGATCGAGGAAACACCCAGCAGCTGTTTAGCTGCTGTTGCATTCAGATACAAAGTTACATAACAATGATCCTGATCTGAAATTTGAGAAGAGCAAAATAAAAACACACCTGTTTACTATCAACTTCGATGTCGGCGACATAGTTCTCGAATACTGTGGGCACGTAGACTTCTGGAAACTGGTCCTTGCTGAAGACGATGAGCAGGCAGGTCTTCCCACAGGCTCCATCTCCCACTATGACCAGCTTTTTCCTGATCGCAGCCATAACTGAGCGAAACACAGGGGAGAAAAACAGATTACAACATGATGCTTACAGGCTACATTTTATGTTCAACAACAGGGTGGGTCATTTATTACATCAAGGCCTTGTGCAACCCACTACACCCAGTGATGTAGTCTACATGATCACACTTTGAACTCACTGTCAAAATTTGTCGTTTCACTTTTGAGTTTTATAAACTTAAAAATGCTTTAGGTTTCAAAACAACCGTACCGGTAACTTTAAAGGTGACACAATTCGGAGAGATGACTTTAGTGTTCATCAGCTGAGTTAGAAAAACACATTGTTGACATAAGACACCTACTGTTTGTTTTGTAATGCTGCAAAAGCTTTTGGCAATTTTAGAAAAAACTTTTACATACTGCAAATATAACAATTTACCAGTTTGTCCGGAAAAAGACAGAATGGGTTTATTCCTTTATTTACATAACTGGATCAAATATTTTTGCAAGACACAATATGTTCTTAATCAACTTCAATGTCTGTTATAATACAATCCAGGTCTTCATTAGGTTCTGGTAATCTGAGCACGGAGAAGCAGTGCCATCCCTTCGAGTTGCCCCAAACGGAGTCAAAGTTCCCTATAAGCAGGAAGTGACTCTACGAAGCATTCAGATGTTAGCGGATAGAGATCCGAACTTTCCTCTAATCGTAAAAAGCCGCTAAAGCCAGTTCAGCTCGACGCTGCAACTTGGACGATAAGCAGCAAACAACCGTCAGCTGTGTTGACACAAGCCCGAGGCCAGCCACCGAGCTCCCCCGGAAAACACCAACATCACGGCCGCTCACGGACGGAAACTCAACCACGCACGACGATTTCATCCGACTGCCACACTGATCACTGAAAATGTTGTTTCAGCGCCTTCGCCTCACATTTAAAGACTCCCTGACAAACCGTCTCTCCCCGTGATGAGACATTTCCGCTCCCGTGTTTCTGACCCACCCCGGCTTCAGGCAGCTGGACAAACAACTGTGCTACTCATTTGTCCCGCTTTACTGTAACAACACCGAACACAACAACAGGCTCGTGTGGACAGACGGACGCTTGTGTCTGAAGTCCCAGCAGCGCCGAGTGACCCAGATTTTATCCAGCCAGCAGGATGTTCTGTTTACTAAAGACGGTAGCTGCTGAAGCTAACGAGCTAGCTTTAGCTGCTATTGCGGTTAATTGTACATTTTTGTGATGATTTTATCCAGTTGTTGTCAATATTTGTGACGACCTGCTTCACCTTCTGCCGTGACATTTTGTGGTGCCGTCAAATTCACTGAGCTAAACGTCCAGGTCTCCTTTTACTCACGAACCGGTTCGAACAGTGAGCCACACTTAGCTTAGCAAAACGGAAGTCAGTGCGACTGTAACGGTCTGGTAGCTAGCGCGTTAGCCTCGACGGAATATCGGAAGAAAATGCAGATTAACACTCAGAATTCAGCTGGATTGTCAACAATAAACCGTTGTGATAAGTTACCACAAATTCCTGCTTTTAGAAACGTGAATTACCTACCAAGGGATTGGTGTAAAATCTATAAAAAATTAAGTCAAAGTGGTGCTTTGTTAGCCTCCGTCGCTGCTTCTTGACTGCGCCGCTGCTGGAGGATTAACCGGAGGGAAGAGGGGGTGGGGACACGACAACAATACCCGGCACAGACACACACAGTTTATTAATGTCATTATTATTATTGAACCACCCGTCAGTTTGTGTTTTCAGTGAAAATTTGACCAGACACTCTTCTTTTTTTGGATGTACTTTGTTTGTTCTTCCATGGTTGAAGATTTGAAATGTTGAAAAAAAAACAACAATAAAACAGAGCAAAGCAAAGTACACACACTCTGACGCTTGTCTGACGGACAGGACAAAAAACTGAAGTATACGAAAAACAAAACATCGTTCAAAGTCCTGAAATGGCCCAAAAAAGTGTACAGAAAACCCATCAGCGCTCAAGGGAAGAATGAGAAGACAATCTGCTTTGAACATGATTTGATTGTTTCATGGGAAAAATTCTTCGCATTTTATTTAAACCAGACTTGCTGTAATCAAGCAGTGAATAAAAAGACTAAACAAATGTGAATGTGCTTTTTTATATAAATAAATGACCAAAAAGGGAATCATCTCTCGTAACAGTTATTACTTTTTGTTGGGAAGTATTAAATGCAGGGCCGAGGGAACAAATGAGCTGAATCAATTGTGGAGCGAGTTCAAAATGTGATCTTAATGACATTTAACTGTGGTCTGAGCAGAGATTTAGAGCGTTCAGACTGTTCCGTGGAAGCAGGGAGAGACAAACAGAGTCTGCTCTCCGCTGGTGCTGCAGTGTATTAATAACTACAGCTCTTACTCTAATCCTGATAAGAGGCTTTCTCAGCACTGCTCAGTTCCAACTCGTGGAAACCAACTCAGAGGCGTTTCCATGAAAACAGTAATACCTAGCATTCATGTGCACGCTCAAGTGACCAGTCATTCAAAAGTGAGAAACACACACACATGCACACACTCACGCTCTCACTCTTTGAAAATAGAGACCGTTTCTGAGATTTATTTCTCTGAAATCCAGAGGGCATGTATGATCCTCTTCTTAGAATCAAGTCGCTTTGCAAACAGATGTTGCTCATTGGCTCAATTGTTTTGGCAGATAGCCTTTGCTGCTGGTAATATTGTCATCTGAGTGTGTTTTTTGTTTTTCCATGTAAATGAAGATAACCAACCATGGAAAAACACTGCACTGATATGAGGAATACAACATGGACACTCTGGCTCGCTCTGTTATTTTATCCTGTAAAACCACTCTCTGGCCCTTCAGTCACGTTACAGCAGCCCGTCTGTTTAACACACACCCAACAACTTGTGCTGTCACTGAACAGTTCAAAGTTTTCATTTTCAAGTATAATGTGACTTAATTAAACATATATTTAAAACCAAAAAAGTCACACAAACACAGATGAAGACACAATAATGACAACAAATCTGTCATCCTCTCACACGCTTGTGTTAAATGGTTGTAATAATCTGCCTAAAAACAGATTACCAGTGGTGATATGAGGAGACATGTTACGCAGCACTTCTGTGATTTTGTGAGGACCACTGGTGCCAAGTAGTTGCAAGTGTTATTTTAGATCGCTGCGAGCTTAGCCGTGGTTCACCAGGTTCATTGATTTTTTTAGTGAATAAACACGGCTCTGTTTGACGCGCTATGCAAGCGAAACCCCCCTGTGAGCGTCAGATCAGAGAAAAACAGAAATCTCAAGACACATTTCTCTGTTATTTTTCTGCTGTTATCTCTGCTTGAATAACCAATCAACAGTGGCTCCTTTTTTCCACAGATTTATTATCTATGATTTGGAGTCTCCTCTCTTTTTCTCATTGGTGGAAATTTGGGGCACAACGAAAAAGAAAACAATAACACCGAACCACATATTGACAGTTCACTGAAGTGAACACATGAGAAATTTAAACATCACTGTAAGACTGAGCTCATTCACTAGCACTGAAGTCACACTGAGGGTGATTGTACGTGAATCATATGGTGCTTTTCCACTAGTGCCTACTTGGCTTAACTCAGCACAGCTCTTCTTGGTTTCAGAGGGTTTCCATTAGTTCTGGTATCTGTTAACCTTTTTCACCTTTCGGACCTCTTTCACCTGGGTCTTGAGCGAGCCAGCTGCTAGCTGATGTTGACAGACTGCAGGTGGCTGATATACCATCGGGTGACATCAGGGGAGCAGGTGTGGCAGTGGCTCATTGAGGAAATCTAACCTGCCCAGCATCAGAACACGTGCTGCTGTTTTCTACGAGACTGTGTCAATGTTTTGGACGCTTTAGGAGCCGATACTTTCAGGAATCAGCTGTGTGCTCTGCAGCGAGGAGCCGGCACTCAGCGTATTGCTATGATAACAGAAAACAACTGAGGCGGGACGGACAAAAATGAAAAACACAAGTGTGCCGTGCGTTGGGCCGTCCCGTCCTGCCCTGTACGGAGTGAGGCTGAGAGAGGACTAGTGGAAAAGTGCCATCACAGTCGTCTCCTCTCGGACTTTCCTCTGCTGCCTGGGGGGGGGGGGGTCAAACTGTCCCAGATCCACAGCCAGCGTGGCCCTGACTGTGACACTGTCTCTGAAAGTCTCTGAGCCTCATATAGAGAACGGGTAGTCCTGCAGGTAGCACAGCAGAGGCTTTGGGAGGGGCAACTTGTCGGGGCAGCTGGTGTGTCTGTTGATGGCGAGGCGCGTCAGGTGCTGCAGCGAGGGGAAAACGTCCAGCCGGTGCAGCGGCCGCTGCAGCTTCAGAGGGACGCCGCTGTCTTTGGGCGCCGGCTGCGAAGGGTCGCTCTTGGTGGGCCTCCTGGCCTGCTGGTGAATGTCACTGGACGGCTGGTCCTGCGGCGCGTGAGCCGAGCCCGTGTAGTGTTGCACCAGGCTGAGCACGTCCGGGAAGGACTGGAGGTGAGGCAGGCCGGGGGAGATGGAGTCCAGCCAGAAGCAGCCGCGGCTGTACTCGATGCGCACGCTGGTGGGTCCACAGCGCGTCTTCACCGACAGGGCCAGCATGTACTGAGGGTGGCTGCTGTCCCGCACCAGGAACGTGCCCTCACACTTGGTCAGGAGAGCGTCGCGAGCTTCACTGGCTGAGATGGAGCCCCAGTACCAGCCTGGGAAGGGAACAGGTGACATATTTAGATTTTGTCTTTATGAACATGAATCATGTTTATTTCAGGACTAAATGGACTCTGATCGTGTTCTGGTCAGATTCGATGGTCACTTTTTCACGTTGGACTGATGTCCGTGCGAAGTCACCTGAGGTCTGAAGGTACTGAAAGTTGGTGGTGATGCAGCGAAGGTCCTCTGCAGGGTCCCAGGCTGGAGGAGACGAGTGTGTGCAGCACGAACTTCCCCGATCCTCATGATGGAAGATGGTCACTGCCCGGGCGACCATTTCTGACCGACAGCTGACCTGTCGGGGTGAATGTTCGAGTATCAGAAGCATTCCACATGAGGAGACACATTATTGTAGTATGAAACACCAAATAGTGTCTCAATAAATGAGGTAATAAAAAAGGTTTGCTAATATATCACAGTTTTGCATTTTCACCATGAAAGAAAATGAAGAAAGAGCAAATAAACACTAAATACTAAAGCAAGATAAAGAGGATAAAAACGTTTTTATTCTCTGTAGATAAAATCGTGATAAATAAAATATGTGTTACACAAAGATGTCTTAGTGTAATTCTGTTCATTATCAGATGCAGAAGGCAATAAACATTACCCTAAAATGATGAAAAATGACACGGATGTGCACACGCACGACCGGTTTTCATTAAAACACGTTACAGTGAAATAATATCAATAAAACAAACGCAGTAATCGGAAGTGTAGCTGATCGTGTCGCTGCTTTGTCTTAAACTTACCTTGAATCAAGAAAAGTCATCAGTGTGCAAAGGCAGCTGCAGAGAAGTCCGAGACATTTTCACGGCGAATATCTATTCAACACGGCGGATGGCAGCGGTGAGAAACATTCCTGTGAACTATCTGCGGCCGTATCCGAAAACCAGAGAAAAAATATAGTAAAAGAAAATCCGTCCGCGTCCGTCTGCGCGCTCCGACAGCAGCGACAGTGAGCGAGCGCGGCGCAGTGGGAGCTCTTTATTCGGCAAAGTGCGGCGCAGAAAGCCGCTCAGTTCAGCGGGACTCACCGAGATTCCTGGAATCGGTTTCCAAGAAAGGTTTTGTGTTTCAGCGCCCGCAGTGACAGAAAAGCTGCTGGCAGCGGATTCACGGGGGGACCGTAAACACGCGCGGCCTCCCGCGCCGCCTTCACAATAAGACGCGGGGAGGGCAGAGCGGTGCAGGTGACTTTATGGAGCTGCTGTCACTGTCGGCCTCGAAACAAACAACAAATGGCAACTAAAATGTGTGAAATTAAAAGCTTCTCTTTTTAAAAAAGTTGGGAAACACTAAAATAGTTTATTTTTTGCAGTCATGTTGGATGATAAATGAGATTCCTCACAGCTGAATCTGATTTTAATTTCTGTATGTTAATTTAATTATACATCTAAAAGTCTTTCTTGAATGTCCTCTCAGTCTGTCTCAAACACTCACTGACCACCCTAACCACAGCCTCACTATGAAATGTGAAGATCACAACAGTCAGTCTATTTTTTTTATTTGCCATAAAATTGATCAAATCTACAGCATGTTTGATGCCCCCCCTTGGTGGTGCTTTATACTGTGGGGTGTTTCTGATTGGCTGGTCCTTCTGGGCATGCCAGTGCTGTGGCCAGAATATTAGAAACACCTCGTGCAGTTTGGCTTCATCCCACTGCAAAATAAAACCTTTAAAAAAAAAAGAGCGGACTCTTCACACGTTACCTCGGTAAGAGTCTCAAACTAAATGGAACAAATGAAATCTTTGTAAAGGAGGATTGGTGGTGAAGCTGTTCTGTTGCTCGGCCTCAGACTGAAAAACTGTGTCTGTACAAAAAAACAACTAAAAATAACAGCTGAATGAAAACACGGGGTAAATGGAAAGACACAACATGCACACAGTGGGAAAAGACCTAATTTATTGAGTTGGATTTTTGGCCAAATATCATTTTGTAGTCTTTTATATCTGATTGGATCACCATCAATTTACAAAAAACCTCTTATGTTGAAGGTGAATAGCATTTCCTGTCGTTTCAAGGTTGACTCCACCTTTGTGATTCAGAAATGTGGTTACTCTGCCTGCTTGCTCTGCTGAAACACAATATGCCTGCAATCATTACAGCATAATAATGTGGAATAATTGGTTTGGTTTGAACATTTCGTGTGGTTTCTGACTTTGCGCCCCCAAATGTGATGCAGCACTTGTGCACTCAATAAGTCACTGTCAGTCGAAGCTTAAAAAACAGCAACGTGTTAACGATCAACCTCGTGTCTTGCTCCTTTACAAAGTCTCGCTATACAATATTCTTACAACCACAGATTTCTATCTCGTGTTTCATCATCATTCCGCAAGTGAATTTTGCAGCACGAATTCTTGGAAATTGGCCCAGCTGAGCTGCAGCTGAGGTGAGTTTGCCTTCACAGCATCAAGGCTCATCATAACTCGCCCTGCAGTCCCAATGTATGGAGATAATGACCACTTGAAAGCTACTATTCAGCTCCCAAACCTGATTCCAGGAAGAAAAACTCACATCACCCGGTTTCCCGTGAGGTATGAAAGCAGCAAACCGCGCAGCCGAAGGCTTCTGGGTACCGAGCCTTCCTGGAAAACACACAACAAATTGACCTCTACTACTGAGCCGTGACCCCTGCTGCTGCTGCTGCCGCTGCCTGCATGACTATAGGATATCACGCACACACACGCACACACATACTAAGGAAACTGAAGAGTCACACGCTGGGAAAATACAGAAAACTTTTATTTTTTTTAATTGTGAAACTCTGTCGAGCAGCATGCGCATTCATCTGGACGCAGATAAACCATCAGCTGACTGACAGCCACTGAAAATGTGATGTGCTGGAGCCAGAACTAAAACACAGCCTCTGCAATGTGATGGATAATCCACCCAAAGGAACAAACTTCATAGTGATTTCTCAATGCGTCTGACAAGCCGAATCGATTTTTAGTGACAACAAAAGGAGAAAAAGGTGACGTTGCTTTCAGTTTGGATGGAACTCACAGAAACAGAAGGACATTTGAAAATTAAGACTGGTGTTCTGTTTTATTTCTAGTCATTAGGCTTATTTTCCTAAAGCCTCGCACGAAGACCCACGAGAACAGCTCGAGTCAAATGAAGAACAAGACAGGTCAGATTATCTGCTAAATCAACCCATACTCTGATTTTAGTTTGAGCTGCAGAAGTGCTGAGTCAGGAAGACGAACGATAAATTTAAAGTCTTCTTGCTAAACTAAGCCAAATTACAGCCAATTCTATTGAATTGTAAACTTAACTTGTCATTGCTGCAGGGACAATAAACAGATTCATCCCAAATGAACACATTTTGAGATAATCTATTTAAATTTACTATCAGGATTGTTTTACACCTTTTTGTTTATAGCTTCTCATATATTATTGGCACAAGCGCTTTCAGTCATTATTCGTGTGCTCCCATCGCAGCATCATTCAGGTGGTCTCCAGAATAACATTTCTTCCTCATGAGTTCCAGATCAGATTGTAGATTCACATCTGAATCTTATTAAAATGTATTAAAAATGTTTGCACATTTTCTAATCCAAGAAATGGTTAAGAAAAAAAAAAGTGAACTCTTGCATACATGGTTGAATCGTTTTTTTGCCAAAGACGATCAACTTCATTCTCTCTACTGTCAGAGCAAAATGGTGAAATCAACTCACTGAAAAGAAAAAAGCACAAGTGTTGCCTACATGCATTGACTTCCAGCTATGAGAGCTGTGTTCATCTTCTCTTATGCCCTTTAACCCACACAGCCACTCGTTGCCACGCTGTCGAAGCATTCTTCTGCTTTACGATCTGAATTAAGTGGCATTACTCAACAATTCTAGAAGTCTGGAGTTAATGTGATTTTGTGGATTTGGCTTCGCTGTAGGCGCGCGCTTACAACACACTCGCTGGAGAGATTGCAGCATGTTTTCAGCTCTGCAGCTGTATTGGTCCGTTGCTTCCTGTTAGAACATTGCTCAGTGTGTGTTGCACAAAAGTCTGACAGGAAAGTGAAATAACTTAGAAAGCAAGAGCAGTGGCGAATTAGGTCAGTGCTGATCACCTGTTGATGACTGCTGTTTACTGCTTTCAGTGAGACGCAACTCAAATGGACTGAATGCATCTCATGAACTACAGCTATATGTGTTAAAGTGTAACTTTCACTTTGCTTTTAAACAATTTGTCCAAGAATGGAAGTGTGGGTACTTCCTGTGGTACTTGGACTCATTCCTGGTTCCTTGTACTCATTGTTTGTACTTGAAAACCACTAAAAATCAAAACACAGTCATAAATGCTGTAAAGTTGATCTGATTTTTGAGTAAATATCTCATTTTAAAATAATACATCTATGATAAACTATTCCTTGAATCCATAATCCCCAAAAAGGACACTTTAAGTAGATATTTGTTTATTATTTATAAGTTACAAAGTTTCATAAATCAGTGGCACAGCACTGTGTTGTACAAGTTTTATGCAACCAAATGATGTGTGCTGGTTGGGGGGGGTCTCGACTGAAAAAATATTTCAAAAGGGGGCGGTGGGGGGGGGGGTGCATCACTGAAAAAGGGTTGAGAACCGCTGCTTTAAACAGTTCCATTGGTAGGATGAAGGAAGAGTTTCACCGTGGTGGTGCTTCACTTTCAGAGGAACAACATCCACAACCAGCAACTTTTCACATGAATTCTGAAACTAATCTTGTCCTCAGTGAGAAACGTCTGTCCTCAAGTACAAATAAAGAAGCTAGAAGCTAGTGAGTCAAAGAAGAAGTAAATTGATATTGCGGTGTTTGTCTGCGTGTCTGGAGTGTGGCTCCTGTCTAA
>JAUESE010000080.1:10340070-10350994 GCA_032274725.1 Malacoctenus triangulatus
GTGTGTGTGTGTGTGTGTGTGTGTGTGTGTGTGTGTGTGTGTGTGTGTGTGTGTGTGTGTGTGTGTGTGTGAGGACACACAGAGTTGCTCGTTTCATCCCTGTGAGCCGTTTTCACAGACATTTTTGGTAATAAACTCGGTCCATACTGAGTCATTACATGCGACACTTACTTTCCCTCTCGGATATCATACAACACAATGCAGTCGTCCTCGCTGCTGGATATTGCATGTTCCCCGTTGGGACTGTAATCCACACAGTTGATTTTGTACGGATTTTGTCGGTATGTTCTGGCAACCCTGAAGCTCCGCAACACACTGTCAGTTATCTTCATCGCTGTAGGTTCTCATGAAACATACAACCGAGTGAACACAGACAATACGTGGACCTCTCCATCAGTCCCCTGTCCCCTCACTGTGTCTCTGTGTCTCTGTGTCCACGCAGCTCGACTAAACCGTGTTAGGCACTCAGACTTTGATTCAACACTAAACGTCTACTCGAATCGGCGCAGTAAATACTGGGTGAAGAGTATAAATTAGATTTAAACCTCTTCGCATGCCGCACGGGCGGTGCTACGAGACGGCCATTTCATTCTGCTGGTTCAGCAACACCGGACAGTAAAAGTATTAATATCAAGCCTTACAATTGTAAAATAAGACGGAAATTACGACACAACAATCTGTACAAAAAAATAGAAATACAGTAACATAACAAAGCAAATGAACAAAAAGGTTAATGAAGAATAGACGATAGAAACACTCAAAATAAATCAACTAAATCGGGGGTCAGCTCGACGTTTCCAAAGTTAAGCGTGTATTGTGTCTTCGGGAGGATCGTTATTTCATGCGAGACAGAGTTGAAAAATACGCTGAACTTCAATATAATTGTTTTTTATTGAGGCGAAAAAATGTCAGCATGAACCAACCACATCTCCTCTTCCTTACAAAAGGAAAACATGAACCATTAAAAATATAACTTTGACTGAAAGATCAGCGTCTGAGTTATTACAACTTCATGGAAGAATGAAAAGTGGAAAAATACAGGCGACACTGTCTGACTTTACTGTGAAAGGCTTGGCCCGGAAACAAATCACCGGCACGTGTCTTTCCTGCAGAGGTCATGATGGAAGCTCAGCTCGTCTGATGCTCTCCTCGGTGTTGGTGTCTGTACTCGGACATCATGGACGGCTGGAGGAGGATCGTCTGCATGTGCGGCCGGAGCTCCGGGCTCTTCTCTCGGGTCAAAACTCGGACAAACTGCCCGGAGACGGTGTCGTCCGTCGGCCGGAGTCACGCCACTGACGCCAAACTCAAACCGAAGTCAGACACCGGCGGCAGACCCCGACTGAGAGCCATCGACCTGGCCCGGAAGATCCAGCAGGAGAAGGCGAAGGTGCCGGAGAGAGAGCCCCCGATGTCGGCTGAGGAGAGGACCGTGACGGACCTGAAGAGGTTCAGCGTGCAGCTGCAAAACGTGCATCCCAACGTGCTGGCCAAACACCTGCACAGGGGCGTGCTCTACCAGGACAGGGACGTGGTGGTCGTCAACAAACCCTACGGAGTCCCGGTCCGAGGTGGGCCACCGTCAGAGACACGCGTCGTTAGGAGGACAGAGGGGACAGTTTGGTTTGAAGGACAGGACGGGTTCTGTCCATGACAGGGGTCCGGGACCCCCTCCAGAGAGCACAGAGGCCGAGGCTTTGCCTGCTCTGAGATTGTCAAAATCAGTACTGTAAACTTCTAAGAAAACCAGAATGAGCTCATTGATCTGTCAATACAGTAAATTACTTTCATTGACAACTTTTTCAACCGATTTCAAGCATTTATCATATTGTTAAAACTCTTATTGGCAATGACTCACAGACTGATGCAAACTGTCAAAATGTACTTGGTAGAAACGTAGTGTCACTACCTTCTTGGATACAGTCTGGTCTGAATTTAACCTGTCATTCAATGGATCATTAAAAGCCTTATTTACAGACATCTTTCATGGGCAGACATGTTAAATTTGGGTTGACACTTTCTTTTATATGATCAAATATTAAGAGTCTCACTGAGACAGTTTTTCTAACAGTCTTTGTATCCAAAATACCCGACACTTCACCGTAAACCGCACTTTGGATTACTGTGAGAGTAAACAAATACAACACTGCCCTCTCATGCACTGTCTCCCCTAATGGCTTTTGAAAGATGTGACGTTTGGACACCTGGACCTGAGTTTGTTGCTGTCCCACAGAGGACCCCGGGGTCATGTCCGTCTCCTCCGTGCTCCCCGCCGTTGCCAAACTGATGGATGGGATGAAGATGAAGTCGGACTCCCGGCTGCTCCCTTGCTTGGCTCTGGAGAAGGACGCCACAGGAGCGCTCCTGCTCGCCAGGAGTGAAGAAGCAGCCGAGCGCGTCGTCGCTCTGAGCAAGCAGAACGAAGTCCAGAAGAAATACTGGTGAGATGACAGAATCCTGTAGAGATCAGGACTGAAAGACTGCAACGATACGTCGCAGCAACGTGCATCAAATGTCACCTCATCATGTCGTCCTCAGGGTGGTCACAGTCGGAGTTCCCGTGCCGTCTGAAGGACTGATCGATATTCCCATCATCGAGCGAGAGGTCACAGGTCCTCAGCCACACTACAAGGTGTCGTTTTCTTTAGATCTCTCGTTCTTTTGAGAAAACTTGTGCACTGACAATAGTAGTTCTCTCACAACGAATGAGTTGAATGTCCGCAAGTTGTTCTGGTCTTTAGCTTTCAACTGCTACTGTTAACTTGTTCCAGATGGGTCTGAGTCCTCTCTTCAAAGTGAACGATGACGGCGATGGTGTCACACGGATCCGGGGCCAAAGGCAGGCGCAGCCAGCAGCCACCAAATACCGCGTCCTGGACAGCAGCAGTGGCTGCAGCCTGGTGGAGCTGCAGCCCCTCACAGGCGAGGCTGCACGCATGAATCTCAAGGAAAACACTCCATCGTGAACTTTTTGTCTTCTCTAACTCGTCTGCTTCCTGGTGTCTGTAGGAGCGAAGCACCAGCTGAGGGTTCACATGGCCTTGGCTTTAGGATGTCCCATTCTTGGCGACCACAAGTACTCTCATTGGAACAAACTGGCTCCTCAGGTGAAACAGGTTTCAATAGTACCAAGTAGATTTACTCAGGTGGTCTCATATGGCTTAAGTGATAAAATCATGTCACTTGGCTTCTTGTGGACATATTGATTTCTGTTTTGTTTTCAGTTACCGTCTCAATAACAACAGGTTCTGTTCCACAGAAATTACCGGAGCGCGTGTTGGGAAAGCTCGGACTGGAACAGACGAAGAGCCGACATCTTCCTCTTCACTTACACGCACGACAGCTGACGCTGCCGGGACGCAACCCAGCAGGCATCGACGTGTCGTGCCCCCCACCCAAATACTTCACGCAAACCCTGAACAAACTGCTCCTCACTCCCCCCAGCAAAAATAATGACAAATAATTACCTCGAGTTCTTGCTCGATCCATCCGATGTGCACGAGTAGTGAACATCAAATATTAGGCTACTACAATAGAGAAGTTGCAGCCAGTTAAATTAAATGGAAGAAGCTCAAGCTGGGTTATTGCAGCATTTTGATGTGCAAAGAAAGAAGCGTCCATATCACAGGACAGATGTGGAGCTTGATGTTTGTAGTGATGTACAAAGTGTTTAATAACCAATGAATGACTCCATTTTCAGGAATAAATTGTCAATTTTTTCACAGCTTCTGGTGACTCATTGAGCAACAATATTCCAGCCGCTCCTCCGGTTGAACTGCTCAGCAATATTCTTGGTGAAAGGATGTTTGTTTGTTTTTTAATCTGCATCTCATGTTTATTAACCTTTGACCAGTGAAATTTCCTCCCTGACTACAGTAAAGCACTTGACCGTTTGAACAGTTTAGACACAACTTACCAAATTATCCACAAGCAAAAAATATGGTGTTATTTTTGAAAAAAACAAAACAGGCACATGTTTTTCTTCAAACATAGTCATACATGAATCAAAATGCAGCCCATATACAAAACATTTGAGAGCAGTGGTCCTCTATAATTGTTAAGACTGACCGTATAATAGAGGGACTATAGAAAAGTAAGATGCGGTAACGTTTGAGGTTAATAAGTGCACGATTAAATATCTTTGTATCGCACTGATCAGACTGACTTCTACAGGAAAACACAGGACCTTTGCTCCACCACAACAGGCGTGAGACTCGCTCACCTCAACGTTTGAAAGTTAGAAGCAAAGGGGGTTACAAAGGTAGTACCGAGAAAGAACAGTCCACCCCGTCGGCTGAAAACAAATGGTACGAAGAAAAGAAAAGAAAACTCTGTAAATCTGGCAAATGTAATCATCAAACTCCTCAGAGGAAATCGATTGTTTCAGAAGTTGTTCCACTTTTATTTGATGGCTATTGAGGTTTATAGAGTCAGGATGGTACTGCATAGTCAACAATCTGGAGTCCAGTCTGCCCTGTCGTCTTTTAGCTCACGTTCTCCGGACTGGTGCCGATTATCTCCTGAATTTCCCGAACCACGATGATGCGAGCCAGCGTGTGCTCCACCTGCTGGATGGAGAGCGGCTGAGACGAGTACCACATGGGGCTGTTGGGCGCGACGACGGGCTCTGGAGTCATGTAGTATGCATCGTTCCGTCCTTTGACACTCTGAGGACTATGAAAAGAAGAGGAGGTAGATTCAAGGTTGTCATGACAAATTTCTTTTTTATGCAATTTACACTTGTTACATTATTACTCCAGTACAACACAGTCTTGAAATCATATTCTTTGCACAAGGCAACACTCACCATTTGAAGAGGTAAAAGTCGTAAAGTTTGATTGGACAACGAAGAGGATTCTCAGGATCCTCAATCTGTTCCTCGTACATGTCATCATTTCCTTGACAAGACAATAAAGACTTGGTGAAAATAATGTCCTGATTCGGAGCCATACTCAAGTACAAATGCAACTGTTAGAGCACCTTTTTGTGCCGCACTGTTTGGACCTTGTCCTTTGAGAAGGCGAATACTGGTTGCTTTGTCCTTGGCATTGGTGGGATTCTTCCTCGTGTGTCTCAAAACCTTCGAGAAAGCGACTTTCATGTGCTGCTCGGGTGTTATCAGACGGAAACACCTGCAAGACCAATCCAAGATACTCAATGTGAAGGTCAAACAGAAAACAGAGGTATAGTGGTGCACAGTGGTGGAGACGTACTTAGTGTTGAAGTACATTAGAGTTGTGAGCAGTGTTGATGGTGAATGTGCACCAAGCTGTTTACACTCCCACAGCATCTCTTCTGTCACATGACTTGGGATGATATAACCTAAGATGAACAGACACATTATTACTCACAACAATACAACAATTAGAGAATATTGTACAAACACCGACTTTGTCTCACCTAAAGGATGGACACTGGGCCTCCAGTCATGCAGAATTTTGTGTAAACTCTCACAAAAGCGTGTGTAGTATGGATCAGAGAAAATATCGTCAACACGTCCATTTTCAGACAGATACTGTAAGGGAAGAAAAATTATAGGCGTCATTGATGAGTTCAAATGAGAAGTAGGGTTTTTTTTTGGGGGGGGGGGGTGGCTCAGTACAGAGATACTAACCTTCTGTATACACAGAAAAACATAGTATAGAACATCAGGTGTGAACTGCTCTTCTTCAGCTCCTCGTGCCTCCTGAGTCATCAGAGAGAGGCCCAAACTTAGCTCAGCTACAGCACTCGACACCAAGTCCTCCTGAAAGCGCAGCGGCTGTCGACCTGAACAGGAAGGGAAGGAAGAGAAAGGATTGTTTTACTCTCATACTGTCACTTTTTTAAGGCGAGCCTATTCTCCTTATATGCATCATGGCTTGTATGTACCGAAGGTTGTATTAGAGTGTCATACAGCGGTTCAGTATTAGCTCTCCCGAAATGCTGCGTGTTTAACTTGAGTTTGAAACGTCGAAAATCAACATGAGCCAAAAGCAAATTGGTCCTGAAGCAGATGTAGATTGACAGCTCATTATAAGGAACATTTTTCTGTGAAGATTACATAGTTGCTGACATTTTGTTTAATTCACTCACTCCAAATGTGAAGGGAAAAGACAGAACCGCATGACAAACGTATGACAAAAAGGGTTGAAGAAAATGTAAAACAATAGCGTGTCTGGCACGTCGCTGGTGTTGGGGAAGCGTTCACAACCATAAACATTACAAACAGTAACCACATAAGAGACGAGCGTTATGGGGTGTCCAGGTTCTTCTGTGAGATACTGACATGATAAAATAGTATGACTGTTGCAGCTGTACTCACGCCCAATGGGTGCGAACTTGGTTTTTTCCTGTTTGCCGAGTTCGATGTTTTTTTGTTTTGCCCAGAAACGCCACACCTCCAGGCCCTCCTCCGGCTTCAGAGAGATGGGGACCAGGATTTCTGTTGGTGGTTCAGCTTGAGCCTCTGTCTCAATATGACCCTGTGGAAAAACAGACACACAGCGTTACTTGTTACAGCATGATGGGTTTCAAAATGATCAGAATTGGTTCTGCAAACTTATGGTCAATGTTTTGCAACATAAAAAAACCAACAAATTTCCAGATCATTTTCATACATTTTGACAGGAAATGACAGAAAAGGCTCATTTTCACACATGGTGTGAAGGAATCATGGGAGAATCGATACTAACCTGCAGATGGAGCTGCTGCTCTTGTCCCTCTTCGCCCTGGATCTGCTGTTGATTCGGGTCCCATATGTGCACAGACTGTGTTGTGTTGTAAGTCCCTCCTACAGTCTGCACTGCTACAGGGATGTGAATGTTCCCGTTCATGAACTGCGCAGGGAACAAGGTCTGTACGATCTCTTCCTGCGTGGTGGCCGAGGCCGCCTGCACGTCTGCAGACCTGGATGAGGAATTGGGGGACATTTTCTCTTTCCCATTGGTGGTGGTGACTTGCACGGTGCTGTACGTCTCCTGCGGTATCGCGATGTGAGTGACGCCTTGCTGCTGTGGGGTGGAGTACACCGGGATGGTCCAGGTCTCGCCTGTGGGACCTGTGATAGTTCCTGTGGTGCTGTACAGCTGAGCGCTGTCAACAGTGAGCAGGTCTGGTCGCAGGGACACGTAACTCTGCTGCTGCCCCTGACCCTGAGGGATGGCTAAAACTGTGGCAACCTGCTGCCCCTGCGGGACAGCATAAGAAACGGCCACGGGAACATCCACCTTACGCTTCTTGGCAGGCTGGAGAACAGTTGCAACGGAGCCAGGTCTCCTCTCCGCCTCCCTGACAGCCTCGTGATGCTGAGGAGACATGGCCTCTATGGTCTGGATCTGGATCTGCTGTCCACCCTGTAGCTGAATGTGCTGGCCAGCCTGAAGCTGAATTTGCTGACCCCCCGGGAGCTGAATGTGTTGGGTTCCCTGTAACTGGATTTGTTGGCCACTTGACAGCTGGATTTGTTGTCCTCCAGCGACAGCAGCCACCAGCTGTGCCTGAATCTATTAAACACAGTCAGTGTGGTCATAAATCAGCGCAAATGATTCAAAGTGATCCTCTCGCTACGAGAGCCTGAATGTAATCCTGTACCTGCTGTTGCTGCTCCTCTGTGAGCTCTCCGTGCTGAACGAGCTGGGCTGTAGAAATACCATGCAGGTCCTGCTGAGAGGGGGAGGCCACTTGAAGAACCTGGCCGACTGTTTGACCCTGGTCCTGGATCTGAACCTGGTGGAGACGATGTATAGAAAAACAAAAAGCCCCCTCAGCTTTAAAGCTAGAATTTTATTTGCATCCAGCACAGAGAACATTGAGATATACTTAAAATCCCTTTTTCTAAAGCCTGAGTCTGAGTGAATTACCTGGTAGTAAGATTTCTGGGCTATAAAATGTCACTCAAAGTCAAACCTACAATTCATCTGTTAAGTTGAACTCAAAGTGACAATGGAGAAAGAAAAAAGGTGGGTAACAAATCCATGTTATCAATTCTAAAGCTTTTATATGGCTTAAGTTTGATCAGGAACTGGAAATGTTTGCCCAACAAGGAGTTTCTTGAAAGGTTAATGACAGAACTGAACCCTTTTATTTCACTGTGGTAACACCCATAAAAGTAGTTCGAGTGGCTTTTTTTTATATATAGGAGTTAACTCCAATAAATAGTTCTGAGGTCATGGTCAAAGACTCAAGTGCGTAAGTTCAGATAAGATGAACGGCCCTGTTGAATGAAAAAAAATCTGGCATGTCTCCAAATAAACAGGAAACCACAACATTACAGCCGAGTGAATGAATACAGGATCTAGTTAATATATTACTTCATGGAGCCATAAGTAAAAATGCATTTAACAAATGTGACGTGCGGCCTGAACCGATCAATCAAAAAGCAGCTCGAGTTTCAGAAAACAAAATTGTGAACAAAAAGCTTTTTTTTTGTATTTAAAATTGGATGGAACAAAACTTGCCTTGCATATTTCCTGAACAGCAGGTGTTTCTAACTCCGCTGAACGTAACATCGATTTAAACAGCAGAGATTCTGCATTTGTTTTCCTCTTGACAAAGAGTAATGAAGGAGCTGCTACACCCTGACAGCTCCATCCGTCATGTGAAATTTAAACATACTATGTCATCGTCAGGGAAACGGATATCGATGCAAACACTCACCTGCACTTGAAGCTGCTCATCAGAGCCCTGATGCACAGTCAGCTGGGGTGAGATCTCTGTTGAGGTCACCTGCACCTGTCACGAAGCATGCACGCATATGAAGTACGGCAGATTAAACAACTCCAAACAGCATTGAAACCATGAGCTCATATAAAGTTGGCTTTGAATATAGGTCATCACACAGTGAGAGGCTAGTGCTTGAGCTCAAGGAAATACAGTTATGAGTGCACTAACAAACTGATCTGGATCTCTTACACAAGACTGATCAGAGTTTCGGTGTGATTTTTGGTCCGATGGATAAATGTTTTTCTGTCAACATCGCTTCAAAAGTCAAATGAAGAGAAAATAGACTGTTGTACAAGAGATTCAAAACAACAGTTTATTGCCAGAGGTCAGTATCTTAACATGGGAAGCCTTACTGGGCAGGCGAGCTCCAGGAGCGACCCCGCCACCTCTGTGCTGTCGGTGTAGACACAGTTGGCATCCTGTTGCTGGTACACCATGGCAGTGGTGGTGGAGACTGCCCCTTCCTGCTGGCTGAACTCCTGAAGCACCTCGGGGCCCTTGGCCAGAGACTCCAGGAACTCCTTCATCCTGTGCTGAGGAACCGTGCGGGCCTTCTGCCGCACATACTCGTCAAAGGAGACCACCCCACTCTCCTGCTCATTCATCGTGTCACTGGACCTGGGAAAAAGACGAGAATGATAATGTTCACATCTGAAATTAAAGCCCACACACATGCTTCTACAGAAGTAAGAGTCAGGCACGGATATTGTTCTCAGTAAATGAAATCAGGGTCAGTTTTTGTTTATAAATGCAGTTATGTAATGAAAAATCAAGTTATTGAACGTCCTGCTTGAACACAAAACGTTGGACTTCAGTGTAAATTATTGTTGTGACTGTGTTGTGCTTAATCCAACTTTAACTTGAGAAAAATACCGTCACAAAATAGTTAAAATGCACACAAGTTAACTCTGCGCTTGGTGGTGTTGTGCACATGTTTGTAAAAGTCACAATAGCATGATATTCTGACTTAATATGTAGTTAGCATGTAAATAGTGTCTACGTTACACGGCTAATAGTTAGCATGTTAGCATCTCAATGTTAGCACAGCAGTCTTGTCACAGCCCATAATGAATACGAAGGAGGGCTGGCTAGCTTTTCAAAACATAAAAGGGCAAACATGAGTCTATAGTAATATATACAACAAAGATACACAATATGGACCACGCGGCAAGCTAACAAACACAAAAGCAGCGCTCCATTCATTGCAACAACATGACGCTAGCTAGCCACTGTGCTAACGTTAGCTCAGCTAGCTTAACAGCTCCGAATCCCGTCATGCTACCTTAAATAAAACGAAATCCTCTTCTTTCCGCCAAGGCACGGTGTTTAAAACTAAAAAGCCGATAAACGTCTCACAGCTACCACCAGCGTGCCATTCACGGCTCTACATAGCGCAGGCAGCGGAGGACTGGTCCCGCAAACAAAGCTGTGATTACACCGCGGTGAAATTTTAACAGCAGCGGCAGCGGCGACGAGGCGAAAGTCTCTGACGTCTGCTGGCTCCAGGCTGCAGCCCGCCGCTGGAAAACCTGTTTCACACCTCCGGAGAAACAGCGCACATCAATTTTTTTTTCCGGCCAAATCTCCCGTTTGAATGCTCGTCCGCCCACACGGCACAGCGACACAGGCGAGACCCACAACTGAGTTTATCCACCGAAATGCGGACAGAGACGGAAGTAAAGGCCCCTGAAAACAAGGCGACTCCTCTGCGGACTGATCCGCCAGCCAGCGGCCTGTTATCAGCACATCCCATCAGAGGCTCTCCACTACTCTGGCATCACACTTTTACTTTTAAAGATCCTTCTGACACCAAAACGTGAACATGATCAACAGTCTGCTGTTTAACACGTGTCCCAGCAAAGTGACCCACATGTTCCATAGACACACATTATGATCTGGAAGAAATGATTTTCCAATACATTTATGATGTACTTTTAACATGAAAGAGCAACACAAAGTTGCAATTAAAACAATACAATAAAAACAAAGCAAGAGGTAACTCAAAATGACGTAAAACAATGCAGTTTAAAACAAATCATAAATGTAAAACAATGATGTTTTTAAATGTGCATACAATCAACTCTATTAGACTACTTTCTTCCTTTCCATTAAATTAATGTTTCAGTAAAATGAATTAGAGTAATGTAAGATAGATAGATAGATAGATAGATAGATAGATAGATAGATAGATAGATAGATAGATAGATAGATAGATAGATAG
>JAUESE010000080.1:10362105-10372209 GCA_032274725.1 Malacoctenus triangulatus
TCGCTGCCGCCTGACGGTGCGCCCTGCCCGGCTGAGGCTAGCCGTGGCCGGGGCTGGAACGCTGTTTTTTTCAGCTCGCTAACGTGACAGGCGGCGTGTCCCCGCGGCCAACAAGCGTCTGATTTACAGCCCAGCATGTCCGAGACGGCCGATGTTTGTCACGATGAACCTGCCGGTGCTTCACTGAAAGCGAATTAATGCGTGTGTTGTAAGAAGATAACTCGCCCGGGTTTAACTTTGGGAGGACAACACCCAAGCCTGGTTCAGGCATATTATTCGCAGGGCTCTTAAAATGAGTCACAATAACGTTGGAGCCGAAAGTGGAGGAGTTGTTCAACGACATCGGTCGCTGCTGCTGCGGCAGCGACGGTGTGGCGCGATGCGAAGGCACGGCGTCTGCCCTGAATAGGCCACCATGAAACACAAGTCTAAGGTGTGATTAAGGGAGACTGGTGGGTGTATGTGACAGATGGCCACCCAATACCTCCAAGCTAAACTGTGTGCCGGGGTTTTGTACACCTGGGCGGACCGGTTTGTCGGTGCTCTGACTGTTGGGGGTCGACAATCATGAAGGTACATATTTTTTTGGGTTGGATTATATGTTCAAGTAGAGAAAGACACCGCTGACGAGGATAGTTATGACTCAGTTGCTCTGTGTCAATACGGACATGTGGTCATCGCAGCTGGTATTTGGTTGCTAAACAGGCAGAAGGCAAGGCTTTATTGCTAAACTGTAACTCATTCTCTGATAACATTGTTTACAGCTCTACAACAGCTATTGTCATATGCAGTCAATCATTTGTCAGACATTTAACATGTCAGACTTTTTCAAATCCTCAGGTTCAACTCTGTCTTTCAAGCAAAAAAAAAGGAAAAAGAAATCTTAGTTTTAATGTTCTCTTAAACATTGTGTGATACATGATGCTAAAAAAAGACCTTCCTTCTCCTCACTCAGGGACAGTATTGTTAGCCAAAACTACAAGTTTCTCATGGTTGAGTGAACAAACTGTGAAAAAATAAATCCAACAACTTAAGTCAAAGAACAATAACTCAATCTACTGCAAGAAAAGACTGCAAGCCATCGCTTGGAGTAATTTAATGTCAATCACTTTTTGTTGTCCCATTGCTTTGCTTCATGAAGAGAATGTTTCATCATAAGGTAAAAAGTAAACAATGATTATGTTTTATTTAATATTATGTCAACACTCCAGTCCCTACAGTGTGCTGATTCCATTACCCCTCAGCAAATATACAAGCATAAATAACAGGCCCAGGCTCATTTTTTCACTTCAGTGTCTCTGTAAATATACTCTCATTACTTTTAGGTGCATTACTTTTAGCATGCAATCACAGCTAAAAGTGTGCAAGTCTTTTTTTTACTGCATTTACTGTTATTGCATTTGAACACAAAATATGCTGATTCTGATGTCTTCTTCAAGACCCAACACTGCACAGTGAATTATTGCCAACAAGTCAAAACAACAGAAAAAATACAGGTGAAAATCTTACCAGGTCCATGTTTCCCATGTTTATACACTACCATGTATAAACCAGAACATAAGGGACGAAGCAAAGAGGTAGAACCTGTCTTTGAGACTCTAGGTATTTTTTATTCTATCATAAACTATGAACAGATACGTCAACATTTTTAATCAAATAAGGTATTCAGGGTGAACATTAAGAGTGAATGAAGATGTACATGTCAGTATTTATTTTGCTATCTTAATACAAGACTGGGTTGAACCATAGAAAGTTGTATGAGGTGATAGAGTAAACTGGTAAAGAAAGCATCTTTGATGTGAGCTCACACTCCATGCACATTTTAGGCTATGAACCTGCGATGACGGACGCAGCAGAGAGAAACGTTTTACGACCCGCTTCTGCTCTGAATTATGATCAAACGGATTCGAAAGACCTGACCTCGCCCCGCACAGCGGCACCGGTGTGCGCTGTGAAGTGAATTGAACGCCCTCCGGCACACCACGTTAGCATGCACTGCTAGCTGCTAGGGGCAGCAGACATACCCATCAAAACGGACCCTGCCATGTTTTTGGACTTTGGCCCCCCCACAACTGTTAGCAACTCTCTTCTCTTCAAAGAAGGACTGCGCCGAGGCGTTCAACAAACACTTCGTATAGCTGTAAGTTTGAAAGGCCGGGCCTGCGGACCGTTAGCTAGCGAGCTGCTAATTCCATCCTCCTGCTCTTACTGGGGTAGACGTTAAAACCTGTAGACTCCAACTGTTTGCTGCAAGTTAACAACGATGCACAGAAATGCGGCTCGGTATCGGTGTCCATAATTCACTTCATCACAGTGTCGCCCTTTAAATTTTTAAGCAGACGCGTTACTACAGTTTCCCTCCGTGTAATGACACCGAATGCACCTGTAATCTCCAGAGTAATGTAATTAACATGTCGCAGGTAATTGCGGGGCTTTTAATTCGATAACGTGATTGAGCGCGGGCTACAATTTCACGCGGTATTCGAGTGGAAAGCAAAGTTTATTGTTCGGCCGGTGGATGTTGTCACCGTGAAGGAGTGGTGATGATCTCATCGTGTGACTGTATCCGCTTATTATTCCTGCAGAGAGCGGTGTTTACACGAACACACTCCCCGCTCTGTTTACCACCTCACTCGCTTGTTGTTCTTGGAGATGCCACGTTTATTTTGTCTGGAGAGGAGAGGCAAATAATCCATGGTCGGCAGATACTCCCAGGGAGCTATTCCGGCACTATTAATTAACATTACACAGTTAATTAAGCTAAAAGTCCTCTGAGGGCTGTGCCGAACAAGAGGGGAGCACGTGTCATGAAGCCGCGGACTTTTATGAGCCTCTTGGGGTGAAGATGATTTTACTGTTTTGCTTTTGTGGAACTGACCAATTTAGATGTATTTTTGCCTTACAGGTGGGGCTAGCACTTTCAATCACCTGCTAACTGGAAAAAGTATTAAAGAAATTAGGTCCCAGGATTTTCTTTTATTTGGAGCACCAACAACAAAATAATGTAATTTTCGCTTTTTTGAATGTAGCCAAAAAAGAGACCCAATTATGTGTAGGAATCATCAAAAAAAAGTCTCAAAAGAGGAAAAATGCAGTATCCTGCACAGCCATTTAAACAAAGCCAGTGTATCCGACATTTGTTCAAAGTCCTTCGACGTGCAGGTCACCCAAGGAAATTTATTGTCCTGGCAACTTGGAAGGGAGACGCTTCAGCACTCAGGCTCAAAGCCTCATAAAACAGTCTCCCAGGTCACAATGGGTGAAAGGAAGCAGAAAATGCTGGTTTACAGGTGATGTATGCTGGCATTGTAGTTTGCACCGCGCTTTCACATTGACTGGGAAGGAAGGTTAAGGCGAGGTTTTTGAACCTCATCAATGCTGCAGCCTGAGTCACTGTAACCTTCAATTGGGACGTTGGTATTGATGTAGTGAGGTCTGAGCATACTAAACAGAAACCGCAGTTGTGTAAACGTATCGCACAGATTGCAGAGTTCAAATGGAATGTTCACAAATGAATTGATGGGAGATGCTGATGCTTATCTTTGTGCTGTCATCATATTTGTTTTTTATGAAATTACAACACATTGCGAGGACTATGATTATGTTATATTGTGATGGAGTATCATCCCAACAATGGCAATTATATCAAAACAATGCAGTTAAAGCTCTGTGAAGGGGAGTACTCTACCACTCTCTTGAAAGTACCTGCTCTGGGAGGGGCATTTGTAATTTTTAATGGTGATAATCCTCCCCTGCATTTTCACACAGCTTCTTCACTATTTTATTTCCTGCATTTCAAGAAAGCATTTGAGTAAAACCTCTTCATTTTCTTCATTTTTTTTCAACACTGCCACTTTGAAGATGTCGGCTTGTTCCTGCCTAAGATTTACTGAAGCCTGTTTTGTGCTTTTTCATTACAGCATGTGATTTTTCTAAATGTCCACGGAAACAGCTGACTAAAATTTGACAGCTACGACGCCAGATTTGATTTGGAAAAACTACCTAGAGGAAACAGACGTGGAAATTTGCTTGGATTATTTAAGCCTTTTTTGTGTCAATTGATACACAGATGTCCTACTAATGACCACATCTAGAGGTAAGATCCTTTGCAGCCACTTTCTATTGTTGAATACAGTTTTTCCAAACTAAGTCATGTGTTTTCCAATTTTACAGTGACCAGTGTTGTTGGTATAAATGCTGCACAGCAATTTTGAGTATCAAGTATTACTCAAATTTCATTGTTTTCCTTTTTGTTGATGATAAGTGTTGTCTTTCTGTCTTTTGAAAATTTCGATTGGTTCCTTTTCTTCCTACTCCTGTACGCGTGTTAACGGAAAATCGCCATCCATTACTCACAGCTCATTACTTTTGCTCCATGAATTTGAGTGACTCTTCCAGCGGTTCCTCCTGGCTAGATGTTATTATGATTCTGTTTGTTTTTAGGGAATGAAAATTGTAGCTGTGAAGTTTAATACAGCTTGCATATTTTTTACACAAGAAAAATCTATGTAAGCTGCCTTTTTGCAGAACTGTTTGGCACAAATGTAAACGCTTGTAGACATGCTCAACACTCTATGCAGATGATGTGACCTTGGTAGACATGTGACATGTGCAGACAGTGTTAGGTGGATGTTGGCTGACCCACTTCAAAGAGAACACTTTGCACTTAGCCTGGAGGAGGCAGATGTCATTGTATTTTCATTGTAGATGTTGTATTTAGTTGCACTTTGGTGCCGGATATTCATTACCCTTCTTTTTTTTAACTGTGATTACTCAGACGCCCAGTGAGGTATTGCACATCGCTTTCCCACTTAGGCCCACTTCAGCTCTTTGATGCGCTGAACGGGCTGTTTGCTTGTTTGCTCGGCACCAGAGTTCAGACGGGGTTTGACACCAGCCCAAACAAGGCAGACTGAGAACTGTGGTCAGTTGAAGTCTGGTGTGAAATTGCTGTGAAACCCACCCAACTGAACACCCGTTTGGGAGAGTGCAGTGAATTTACCCAAAGTCAGTTTGCTTGGATATCATTTGTTGTTTTTTCTCAAGGAATTTGTCCTCATTTAAGTATTTTCTTGTGCACACTGCAAGAGCAGCATGTAATGACTCACTGCGATTCACTAATAAAGCCCCTTCAAAAAGCTTTTGCTGCTAGATTTCTCTGCAGGCTTGTTAAGTGATACTTAGTGGTGCTGCTGACTCATGGGATCATTTTTTGTGGTCGTCTGCAAAATATTTCACGTATACACAGTCAGAACTCTCGTTTAGGCTCCCAATGTTTTTGCAGGGGCTTTGTGATTCGTGCTGCATGCAGTGTTCTGTAGAAGAGACTTTGTGGCTAAGTTTAAAATAGCAGCTACATCAGGAACTTCCATCCATCCATCCTAACTTCAAGTCTGAGCTTTTTTTCTGAGTTAGGGAGTAAAAGTGATGGAACTCCTGCTTCCTTTAGGTCTGAATCCTCACGATAAACCTTTGAGATCTCAAGTTCCTTTTTTCAGTTGTGCTGCACGCTCTTTTGATATGTTAGCAAATGTTTTATTAATTTTTTTTCTTTAGGGCGCTTCTGATTTAACATTTATAACACAACGAAAACTAAATTGTTTTGCAGGAAATGTTTGTGTGAAAAGAAAAATTTAGATTTTGCAAATGGAAATGTTTCTTTAATTGCACAAAATGTGAACAAAGAACAACTCGTGTTAAACTGTGAAAGCAGCTTAGTTGCGTGCACGTTTCTGAGAGCAAAGCAGGACAGGACGAATGTTTCTCTTGCTCTCATCCCCCCACTGTGTGCGCCACAGATGAGCTGAGCACTGACAGCTCCTCAGCACTCCTCTGAGCTGTTCATGCACTGCTTCATGTTTTGTCTCTGTGTGGACATTGATTCAAGAGCTGATGTCATGTTAATGTTTTATGGTCATTTTCATATAGACCGGCAGTCATGGAACTCTATAGCGTGCATAATGTTAAATGTATTGAGACGCAGGATGCATACACGCAGTGCCAGCTCATCAGACTTTAACTAAAGGTCCATTAAGTCAGTTTTTCATTGTCAGCATGCAGAAAGCTTTTAAGACGTTCTGTCTGGGGCTCTCTTATGCATCTGGTAATCCTAGCCAGTGATGAATGATAGGTTCAAGTCTCTCTTGTTTTCCTGTTGTGTTGCAGCTTCCTGTTTTGTATAGAGAACATTTATGATGTGTCTGTTTCTGCTTCATTTAGTCTCTCCTGAGTTGTGAGTCAGAAGAGGAGAGGCGGGGCTGATGGTAAGCTCTCTGTCACACACTGTCTCTCTTCATGTCTTGCTTTCTATCTCCCTGTCATTACATGTAGATAAAGCCAAAGGATTGTGCTCAGTAATAATCTTGTTGTTGCAAAGAGGAAGACTTGGCTAGTTCCTTTACATGACAGCATTTAGTCTTGTTGTGAAAGGAGATGCAGAGGGGAGGCCGCTGTGGACGACGGAGCCTCAGTGAGGGACTGAGATTCAGATTTTCAGTCACTGTTCATTTAGAAGTTATTTTACATTTTTCACAATGTGTTGTATCTATGTTTTCACCATTCAAACATTCACAATTATGTTGAGTATTTGTTGCGATAACGATCACTTTCTGAAATGTAGTTGTTTTTGAGGAGGAATGACCTGCAGAAATTTGTTCCTCAATCAGACATTAAAGAAATGGAGCGATAACGAGTACATTTCAGAAACTGTTCTCACAAGTTTATTTTGTACACTTTGTGTTTTTGCATTGTCAGGTTGACACTGTCAGACATGCCACATGCTGCTTCACTAAAACAAATGCCTGCTGTTTGTTCTCAGCAGAAAGAGAAAATGAATCTTATTTGCGGTTTTTTGTTGGAGAGTAATTTTCTGACAAAGTGAGCAAAAACCCTCTTCAGAGGAGAGTGGTCATGTCTGTGCCAACCAAGTTTCTGTTGCTTAGTATTTCTTTGTATTCTGCTGCTTCTTATTATGTTTTTTCACTCTGTGCTGCATGTTGTAATTCATTTTATTTTCCTTTTGTGTTAGACAAGCATGACATTGAGCCAAGCCACAGATGCATGTCCACTCTAAAGGCCCAACTGAGCTCCATCCCCCCTGCGTCCCGGCTCTCAACCAGCCTCTCAGAGGGGGGGGTGTCGACGGGGTGTAGCTAGTGTCCTGCCCCCCCACGTAGAACCTCACTGTGAAACTGGAGGTCTCTGATGGATCAGGGTAGTAGCGAGCAGAGTCCAGAGGAGCCGGACACAGGAGGCCGAGCCGAGCTGGAGGTCGGCAGGAGGGCGTCGGAGTCAGAGCATGGCTTGTCCAAAATCACCCATAATGCCCTGGAGAACATGGGAGCGTTGGGCCATGGCCTGAAGCAGTTCTTCCAGCCACAGCGCCGACGCTCCTCCGTTTCCCCACATGACTCCGCCTCGTCCTGCACAGGCGCCCCTCCCTCCGAACCCACTGATGTAGGGTCAGAAGTAGGGGATGCTTCCGCCTCCTCGGCCATCCCGTTGGACTCTGACAACCCTGCCGCTTCCGCCCCTCCCGCAGCTCTGAGCCGCGTTCTGCAGCAGATTCGAGGTGCTCCACCAATAATGAAGCGAGGCACCAGCCTGCAGAGCCGCCGCAGCAAGGCCGGCCCTGCTGGGGATCCTCCCCAGAAAGGGAGCCCGCAAATCCACCGGCGTAGCACCCATGAGGCCTTGCTGCAGGCTGGGCGCCCGCGCTCCTCCTCGACCACAGATACACCAAGCAGCCCAGCGCTTGCTGACATGCTGCTGACATCTGGTTACCACTCCACTGAAGAGCCTGACAAGGTGAGTGTTTTTATCCTCCGGTATGATCCGGAGGGAAAGGAAAACCACTTCAATTCCACAGTACAATGTTGCAGCAAAGCTCATGATGCCATGTCATATTGGACAGGCAGCAGTGTGAGGCGCCTGCTGTATTTTCTGCTTAAGGTTCATGCAACATACCGACTTAATCTTGAATCCAAAATCAAGTTTTCAGTCAGCAGACTGAATGTAGATTTAAGGGTCACCAATTGAACTTGTACATGTGTAGTTGGGCTCTTGAAAGGAAAACTACCTGCAGAAAAATCCCAGGGAGAGCATGCAAGCTCCACACAGGAAGGCCTTCAAGCCTGGACTCCAGCTGGGAAGCTTCTTATTGGGAGGCAGGACTGCCCACCACTGTAACCTCACACTTTCTGTCAATTCTTAGACGTAACCGTCATAATTCTTTCGTTGTTTCCTTTGAGCACTTATTAGAGTCGAGACGGCTGTCGTCTCTGCCTTCTGAAAATACTCACCTCGAACACAGTCCTTCTCTCTTCACCTCTTCTCGTGGCTCTTGAGCAATATTGTGATTTAAGCATCAGGTGTATTGCGATACTGAATGACCTACTGAGAGGCAGACTTCCCGACCTACAAACATGCTGGATACAAATTGGACACTAATTTATTAGAGCAAATTATTCCAAATATATGAGTTCCATTAAGAATCACAATAATATGAACCACACTGTGAGGAAAAACAAGTCTATTGTGTTGGTTTGGCATTTTAGAGGGTGAGAAGGGTTTTTTAGGCTGTAAAAAGAAAAGAAAATTGAGGAAAGAAAAGAAAATTGAGTTCATGCAGCAAAAAAGTGTGTTCATGAACATCAAAACAAAGTGATTTGGGCAAATGTGTTAAAAGCCCTTTAATGTTTAATATGTGCCTGGATGAGCCACTGAATGGGGAGATGAGTTGTCAGTGGTGGAAGGTCAGAGATTGCCTTTGAGTGGTTGGTCACTATGTGCTTTAAGCCTTTCTAAATTTAGCTTTTGCTGTCTCTGAGTGTACTTCAGGTCAGAGATGGCTTGCACTGCTAAACAAACACCAGTGTCAACAATTGTTTGAACTTTATTGTACATGTTTTTTTTTCTCATGAGACAAACTCTCAATTGTCGAAGCTCCATGTTGATGTGCAATTATGAGAGATTTACTGACCTCAGTGGTGGAGGGAGTGTGTCTGGACTAACCAATCAGCAATCAACAGAGTCTGGGTTACAGGTCGTGCTCCTCAATGGAATTGAGTTTATCAACAGATGTTATCATAAGCAAGTTGTAAACACTCCATGCTCCACTTACCTTGTTTATTCTTTTGACCTGTAAATTGTAATCAACAAATTTCAGCTGAGGTTCATTAACGGCCACTCTGCAACAGATTCAGTCGCTAAAAATCTTTGCTAAAGATTAATGTCTCTTTGTTGTTGTGCACCAGAAATTAACTGCCAATTAAAGTTAATGATCCTGTTGATTTTGCATAATTGCATCACTGTAGTGTGGATAGCTGGACTTCATGGAACCAAATTGGTGATTTACTGCCAGTGTGTGGCGATACGATGTACAAGCTCTGTTACCTTTCATTTAGCAGAGCCAAACGTATCACTCTGAGCTGGACCTCGGTGACCGTTTGTGACATCACACAACTTTTATTTCCAAGATTTGTGACAAAACCATGAATCTAAAGAAGTCCAAGGCAAACCTCTTTAAAAATGAGGTCACCTAAGGAAAAAACCTAGTGTAAACATGCATTTTTAAAGTGTTTATGTCTTTGGATGAAATTTGCACATTGTGTGAGAGGTTGGTACAAGGAACAACTGATTGAATATATTTGCAATCATCCAATCCTTACCAGGTTGATCGTTACGATGGAACGGGCCCCGCCGTCTCACCAAACGCCCTCCCCTACGGTGCAGACGGGTACGATGTGGTTGACAGTACCCCGGACCCTCAGCGTACGAAGCAGGCCATTGCCCAGCTACAGCAGAAGATCCTCAAGCTCACAGAACAAATCAAGATAGAACAAACGGCACGCGATGACAACGTGGCCGAGTACCTGAAACTTGCTAATAATGCAGACAAGCAGCAGAGTGCACGCATCAAACAGGTGTTTGAGAAGAAAAACCAAAAGTCAGCTCAGACGATCCAGCAACTGCAGAGGAAGCTGGAGCACTACCACCGGAAGCTCCGTGAAGTGGAGCACAACGGCATCCCTCGCCAGCCCAAAGACGTTTTCCGAGACATGCACCAGGGCCTGAAAGATGTGGGAGCCAAGGTGTGTGCTTCAT
>JAUESE010000080.1:10517731-10527817 GCA_032274725.1 Malacoctenus triangulatus
ACACACACACACACACACACACACACACACACACACACACACACACACACACACACACACACACACACACACTCAGGCTCCTGTGTCATGATCCATTTAGAGAAATGACACCGGTAGCGGCGAAAGTAACGAAGTGTCTCACCGCCTTCAGTAGAAATTTAAAGTTACACATTGAACTCCTCCGACGCGAGGCTGCCGTCGATGAACTTGTCACATTGTGTTCAAAATAGTCGAAATGTTGCTTGTTCGGCTTCACATAAACACGAGGGTGTATCAGATGGATGTGAAGCCAACAAACGCCTCGTTTTTTCCGTGACCGACAAACATGGCACACAGGAACCGGGCGCTTCCACGCTTGGCCGAGCAGGCGCGGGACATCAGCGGGGCGGATTACCGTTTCTTTACTCTCTGACACATTCCTCTCCTTCTCGCCGGTCCGGCTCTCTCACCTCCACGTTCCCGTTAGTGTCATCCCGGCGCATCATTTCGTGCTCGTCGGTTGCCATGTTTCGCTGCCGTCTCCAAGGAGGGGTCTGATGAAGCGCCTCCGGTGGGCTGCCTGCCTGCCTGCCTGCCTGCCTGCGCACTGCCTGAGTGGGCGCAGTGCGAGTGTTTATACTGGGCTGCTGAGGGGAGGAAGAAGGACAGAGGAAAAAGTCCCGACGACCGCCCCTCCAACACGGACCGGCCGCCCTGCGACCGCTGCTGACGGTCAGGGGGCGGGGGGGCGAGGAAGACCACCGACACGCGATGAGATTTTATTATAAACACACACATACACACACACCTGGAATAAAGCGGGAAGCACGCCGTAAAACTGGGATTTCATTTGGACTCTGCTCATTCATATGATAACAGAGTCCGCACAGAAAGAGGCTCTACCGCCCCCAAGTGGGACACGGCGGTATTACACGCTGACTGCTCAACCCCACTGGAAAAAAAAAATGCTCAGACTCCATAAAATATTTAGTGAGCTTGAACAGGTCGTAACAACGCCAAAATGATTATCCTAATTTATCCAAGGTTGACTGAAATGACCCCCCCCCCCTCTGTCTGTCTCCCACCTTTGTGCTTTTGATTCTCACTCTTCTTCTAAACCAATTAGTTTAAGGGTCGCAGAGAATAAAACTGCAAATCTGAAAACAAACTTCCAGCAGGCTAGAAAGTAGCGTTCAATAAACAACAAAATGTTTTCCAGATTGTGAGCACATGGTAACTTTTCAATGATGACTTTTATCGTGCAAATATCTGTGCCCGAAATTACACTTGATGATAGCTAATATCGTTTGGGTATTAATCTGATCAACATTTCCGGGACACATGCTGGTTCAGTGGTTTGCCTGCTCAACCAACAACTCAATAGCTGAGCCTGAATTAAGAGCAAATGGTGATTTAACTTTGTT
This sequence comes from Malacoctenus triangulatus, assembly GCA_032274725.1. Taxonomy (NCBI): domain Eukaryota; kingdom Metazoa; phylum Chordata; class Actinopteri; order Blenniiformes; family Labrisomidae; genus Malacoctenus; species Malacoctenus triangulatus. The sequence goes on from JAUESE010000080.1 coordinate 10,519,135, forward strand.
TTAACGAGTTTATGACACGGAAAAAGTCCTATGAATTGAAGGTCAGCAAAAAAAGTGTTTAAAAGCATTCACACAAAGTTAGGGGACTCTTTGCGTCAGTACTCTGCATTTTGTGACCGAATTTATACTTAGTCACATTAATCAGACAATCGGATTGTATACAAAACATCTGTCATTTATGTTAAAAAAAAAGATGTTATAAAGAAGACGTTGATTTTTGATTCATCATTGAACGTCGAGTGTTTTACTTCCAGAATTACTCGCCACAAAGAAAAAAAAAAGTATCTTCTAATAAAAAAACAAGTCTGTAACCACATAAATACTGACAATTTGGTGGATCAAGTTTGTAAAACTAAATTCTTCCCAAAGCTGAGAGCTTTCACCTTCATCCCGCTGCTGTCGTCCTGTGCGGGATCCTTGTGGGTCGGATCACAACAATGAGACACGTCTCATCCGGTTGCCCACGGCGTCCTGTTTGGTCGGTAGGCTTCAGTCATCCTCCCATTGGAGGCGATGTGCGTCACGCTGAGGGGCGGACAGCGGTGTGGTCCACACCGACCGTGTCAGGGGAGGGGAAGGGTGCCGCCTGAAAGCGTGCTGAGGCATTGGATGCGTCTTGTTGCTAGGGGCGTGGGCTGTGAAATTTCCAGTTTCCCTAAACCTCAGAGAGGGAGAGAGGGAGGGAGAGAGGGGCGAGATTAAGGAAGACCAACGTGGAGCGAGCTGCACGGGAGATGCGCTCCAAGCTGCGTGCAACGCTGCATCCCGGAGCAAACTGTGCCGCAGTGAGCGTAAGCTGATAAGCGCCCGTGTCCGCCCTGCACTCTGGACCACGCGCCGGAGGGAGAAAAGTGCGCACGGGGAGTTACGCGAAATTTCGCGCGAGTGCTCGCGCCGCCGGTGTGTGAGTCAGAGCTGCACCCGGAACACCTGCCGCTCCTCCGTAGCCAATCACCCGGAGTCTGGCTCCGTGCGTGTTTACATTGGAGCGCCGCTGCGCACTTCGTCTCGTGATGTGTCTCCGGAGGGGACGGTGCGTGGCGCGGTCCGGACAGCCCGACCTGGCCACCGCAGGTCGGTGATCCTCCTGCCACCACATCGGCGTGGCACCAGCCGGAGCGCGGAGGTCTTATGCAATGTGGAGGAGAGAGGTTTCGTGAGCTCATAGGCTGAACCGCCAATGACATCAGGCTCAACTCGGGGAGCGCTGCGCTGTATTGCAGCAAGGTGGACCGGGGCGTGAGGCGGCGCGGGGCGATGCGCGCGTCCTCCGGGCGGGATCTTTTGCGGGGAGGTTTCGGGGTCCCGAACGAGCGAGAGGCGTAAGGCCACACGCATCCCGAGCTGCGCGAACTGCGTCACTGCATGCGCGCGTTGCAGGTAGGCAGCGAACTCTCCCACCTCCGGGAGAGGAGCCTGCTCGTCATCATCCCTCCACAATGTCGCCGGTGAGGGCTTGAACATTTCAACCGGGATGGATTCAGCGGAGGACTCCAGCAAAGATCCGCCGCTGGGATCCACGTTTTCCTCGGCACCGAATCTAGATTCGGACATTAATGCGAATGCCTGCAGGCCTGTGTACGAGAACGGGACGGATCACAATGTCAACATCCAAAACGCAGCCCTGCGTGGGGCGAGTGACCCCAGCGCCTACCCCTCCACGGACTACCGGGGGCTGGTCCGCCAGAGGTTCATCCGGCGGAGCTTGTGGGTGTCGGACGCCGAGGAGCAGCCGGTGGACCCGCCGGAGTTCATCAACAGCAGCCCGGTGCTCAACATCGACCTGAGGACCATCGTGGACAGGAGTCGGACCCGGGTCCTCCACAGCAGCCGCCTGCAGGAGACGTCCAGCGCGGAGAGCCAGGCGGGCCTGAAAGACAGGGCCACGGAGAGCGCCAGCGCGGACTACAAAAAGGGGGGCGAGCCCGAGCCCAAGGCGGAGGTGGGGAGCGCCGACGTGACAGGTAAAGCAGGAAGTGACGAGAACGAAGAGGAGCCCGGGACGAAGGCCGTGTCCACCTCCCCCGGGGGGCGATTCCTGAAGTTTGACATTGAACTGGGGAGAGGGTCCTTCAAGACCGTCTACAAGGGCCTGGACACCGACACCTGGGTGGAGGTGGCGTGGTGTGAGCTCCAGGTGAGTCCACTGACCAAACCAGCTGATACACTTGTCATGAGTTTGTGGTGCAGCCTGTGGGCAACACCTGGACCACCAGCGTCTCTGCAGAGGTCACTCAACTGTCCACAAACACTAAACAATAACTATGTTTGACCCAAACTGGGATAAACACCAGACCACCGCGACTAAACTCCAATCAAAACTTCCACCTTGGGGCCTGCAACCCTCCCTCAAACCACAGCTTGTCATCTCTTCTCGCCTTACATTTGGTGAACGGCTCAGCCGGAGCTCTTAGATGATGTAAAAGAAACACCTCAGCTTCAGGGTAACATTGATTAACTCAGCAGTTACAGGCTTTTGTGTCACCTCGTCTTACTGACGGGGCCTTCATGGAGGAGAAGCAGCCAAGGGGGAAGAGACTTTATCTTACACGGGGTCATTTTTCAGTTCTTTTTGTGCATTTCACCATTTTTTCCCCTCCAATGATTCTTTAATTTTGGTTTACACTGCAGGTGCTTTAAGTATGACTGTTGCTAAAGTTATTCAGTCAGTTTTGTTTGCCTCCCTGTCACGTCATTCTACTGTTGCACACCTGTATTTCCTGCTTTGTCAGGAAAAGAAGTACTTTCTTTCTTCAGATTTTCAACAAAAAGGTCTTTTATTGGCGGGTAATATGCATGAATGTGTTGCGTCACAACGGTGGCAGCTTGCTGTATCACTAATCTGTGTCTGTGATAATCTAATGATCAGTTTAGTTGTGATCCATGTGATGCACAGATTAACCTGCAGACCGACCTGCAGACAGCAGCTGCCCTTTCAGGGTTCAAACTGAGTGCTGAGCTTTTTTTCAGCCGCTTGCAGTCGAGCTCCGTTCTGCTCCTTCAGGGCGTTTTTCCGACTGAACAGCATCAACCTGTCTGTCACTCCTTTTAGAAAACAGTGTCATCAGACCTACCTGTGAGGCTGGGCTGTTTGCGGTGTCCTAATTAACGCCCTGACTCTCACTTGCAAACTGTGGTTTGTGCCTGTTTATTATAGAACACCGGTTGTCTGGCTCGCAGCATCGTTTTATAGATTTCGGTGCAGCTCCACAGTGAAGGAAGCCGGCGCTTTTTTTGTCCTGCTACTCTTGCAGAATCCAGGTTTACCGTGTCAGGCTCCCGGGAGTACCTGATAATAAGTACAGCCCAATCAAGTCCAGGTGGATGAATCGCCGTTCTGTTGTAGAGTCACAGCTGCGGTGATCCACGTTTTCAGGGAAGGATGAGGCGGAAGTTCTCAGTGTTTATGTTGGGGTATGGAAAATCTCACCCAGCTCCTCTCAAAGTCAAATCAGTCGGCCTCTTATCGATGATGATGCAGCCGCAAATCCACTGCATCTCTCAGTGGAGGCCAAGTTCCTGTACAGGGACATGGGTAATGTTTCCAGAATACACCCGCCCGTTCCCCGTACTTCGCTTCCTCTGTAAAGAGAGGAGTTCACAGTCGCGCTCACGACGCATTAAAATTCAATTTCAAAGTATTCATAAGAAATTGAAGTGTCTTTTGAAACATACAGATTCTTATGTCTGCATTTTTTAGGTCTTTTTTTAGGTCTTAGAGTTCTATGAATAGAAAGGAAAGACAAGACAGTTTTTTTTTCCCACTTTTGCATTATTAACCATATTTTAAAGAGGAAGAACATGTCATCTCTAATGTATATGAGGAAAGGCATGTATCATGCATGGCGATATTTACAGCCAGAGTATACGTATGAATATCTGGCTCTGTGAAGTGAGCAGGTTCTTAGGGGAGATCTGGGGATGATTCAACCGGCCCGTCCCCGGAGACGAGGCCGTGCCCTTCAGAGCTTTTGTGGCTCGCGAACAAAAGAACACACAAAAAAAGAAACCCGCTGTAACTCAAACCCTTGGGCCTCCAACGTCCGCATATTGTGGGTGAATTTTTTGGGGAACGACCAAGAGTGAGACAGCAGAAAATCTAGATGCTCGCAGAACGCTTCGTGAATCGGCTCCGAGGCGGAGATGTTTGCCTGGCGTGGAGCAGAGCCGTCTTGTCTCGTTACATATTTATCTGCCGAAGGATACTCAGACATCTGCTGAGCAATTCGTTTACCCAAAAATTAGAACCTCACTGATTTAGTGAAACGCCGGGGCACGTTTTTTTTTTTCTTTTCCCCCTGCCGAGCTCTTTATCTCACGGTTGTTCATTAATATATGTATTGGCTCGAGTCTCAATATTAAAAACTACATTTATAACCCTGTGGTGTTACCACACAGGAGTGTCTGGAGAGTGAGTCTCGCTGATGCAGCCCTCTGCAGCAAGAGGGAGCGAGGAAGAGAGTGGGTTCATCTCAGGACGGCTTGGAAGACGTGTAGCGCAGGATGCACAGCCAAACAGCGGCCCGATAGTCACTTAATTGCCCCGTTGCTTTATCAACCGACTACATCAGATACAAACAGCAGTGTGTTACAATACAGACGTATTCAGCTTCCATTCAGCAAAGCGATGCATCACGAGGGGAGTTATTGTGCTGCCACACCCGGCTCTAATATTCTGTGTTTTATTATCCACATATAAACTGTAAATGAAACAATACAGACACAAGGAGGGCAAAATAAAAACTGGGATATGTCTGTGCTGCAAAACCACCACAGTGATGCATGAAGCCAGATGAAGCTGCTCCGTCACCATGCTGCACCTCATGTAAGACGCATTAGACTGCACACTGTGCAGGTCACCAAAGACTGCCAAGGAAATGCGATTCCTCAGGATCGGTCAATAATCGATGCCGGGTGACGTGCGACGAGTTAACTGTGCGTCCGTGACATTCAGGGAACCTCCCTGATTGTTCCCTGTTCCCTCTGTGATTGTCTATATGAGGATGACAGCAGACAAAATGTGGAGGTCACGCAGCGTTTGGCGTGGCTGTAACCACCGGCTTGTGTCGGCTCTGCTGACTGGAGTGAAACAGAAATGTAGAGGATGTTTGCTGTCAGCTGTTTCACTATTTATACAACAGTTCAGGGGCGGCAGGGGCCAAAATATTGATCCAGTATACAAGGGATCGCTCAGGCTTGTACACCTGCAGATGGACAAACGAAGCTCTGAGAAACGGCACCCAGACTGATTCTTAATGCTTTTGGGCTTCGTTTGTAAAAACAAAACCAAAAAACAAAACAAACCAAAAAAAACCCTCCCAGCCAGATGTTATGAACTCATCATCTGTTTGGTGGTCTCATTATTCAGCAGCAGCAGTTTTGACATCCAGAGATTAAATATGTGATTAAAGCTCGTTGTTTTCCTGTCGTGACGGATGTGTCTGTGTCTGTATCACAGCAGCAGATTAAATGAAGCTTTTATTTATCCACCATCTGAAAAATGAAACTCCTCGCACATCCTGGTTCCAGTGTGGTGTGTATCAAACACACAAATAATGAAAAAAAAAAGACTTGATGGCTCGGACAGCCATGTTTGGCCCACTCAAAATGCCAAAGCTGTGTTCAATATAAACATGAGGCACAAGCATCAATAACCAATCGTCACTCCTGACCCACTGTTCAATGGAGGCTGAGAATCGACAATATTATTCTAACCATGAGCCTCTCCTTCCTTCTTCCACCTTTAAGACTTATTAAAATTGTATCAATGCCCCTTTATTTGAGTCCCTCTGTTGTTGCTCCACGATGCTGGGATAAAAAGAGAGGAAAGACGTAGATTAATCTTGTTTCTCTATTTGTCGCAGGAACGGAAGCTGTCCAAAGCCGAGAGGCAGCGGTTCAAGGAGGAGGCCGAGATGCTGAAGGCTCTGCAGCATCCCAACATTGTGCGCTTTTATGACTTCTGGGAGTCACCGGTGAAAGGGAAGAAGTGCATCGTCCTGGTGACGGAGCTAATGACCTCAGGGACACTGAAAACGTGAGCGTCGCTTCACAATTACACAGACAATAAGAAAAAATACTGTCTGTTATTTCCAAACACTCGTTTCATAAATTAAAACATTTTCCATTTTAAAAAAGAAAGATGATGATGATAATTGTGATGTTCATGGCCTGTGGGTGAACACTGAAGAACAAACATCTGATCTTGTAGATTATTTTGAGATGATGTATTTTCATGACTTGGAAGCTAAAACTTTAAAGAACAAAAGATTTTACACATTTTTATGTTAATACATTGAAAATATAACTCTTTCACAGTTTGAATGAAATCATAAGAATAACGAACTTTTTATTTGTATTTTAATTGGTTTTTTCGAGAGCGCCGCTACATTTTATAACTATGTTTATCTGAGCGGGAGTCCTTTCACAACTTTACCTGAATGCAAATTAACGACTTGTTTCTTTCCGGCTATTCAGCAGGCTGCAGCCGCTGAAAACTTTAAAGGGTGATTCAAGTAAAACCTCATTTCTTTGCTCGAAAAGTAATTTACAGAATAAATTAATCAAGCAGTGAGTGCAGGAAACCCGAGGAGATTAGTTTGAGAGGAGAAAAGTCACTCAGGCAGGGGAAGTGGTTCGTGTGTGTCTTTGTGTGTCTGTGTATATCTGTGAAAACTTCATACAACAACCATTATTATCACGGTGTCGTCTCAATGTGCTCGAAAATGTTCAAAAAACACTTGCACGCACATAAAAATCATCTAACAAAGTTTCAATTAGAGAAGAATGCGGCTGTAAGAGCAACACAACAAATGTAAACAAGTCTGGAGTTTAAGTGTTTAGGTGCACAGCACAAATATTTGCAAACAAACAAAGCACCTGATCATCTTTCACTTCTCTTCCTTCCCTTTGACTGGGTTTTATCATATGATCAGTATCTGTGTGAGGTTTTGTCCTCTTCAACGTTCATGTAAGGTCTTGTCCTCTGCTGTGTAAAAACACAGGAGCAATTAACACCAAGTAAAAATTACTAATTTGACGTACAAACTTTACTTTGGGACAAACACAGGCTGCAAAAGTGTTTAAAAACAAACAAAGTGTTCAGCTGTTTTGTTGTTTTTCATGGACACGGGATCCTTCCTTGATTTTCACGCAGGTATCTGAAGCGATTTAAGGTCATGAAGCCAAAAGTTCTGAGGAGCTGGTGCAGGCAGATCCTCAAGGGCCTCCACTTCCTCCACACGAGGACCCCGCCGATCATCCACAGAGACCTCAAGTGTGACAACATCTTCATCACCGGACCCACAGGCTCCGTCAAAATTGGCGATCTGGGACTGGCCACGCTGAAGAGGGCCTCTTTTGCAAAAAGCGTCATCGGTCAGTCCAACCGCGAGTCGGCTCGATGTTGTCTCTTTAAAATACGGTGTTTTATCAAGGCGCATGCTCGTCTGGCGGTCGTCGGTCTCACACATGTGCCGGGATGGATTCCATGTGTTTGCTGTCCCTGAGCTGGGACAAGGTCTTCTTGGTGAGGTGTTGTCAGGCTTCTGCACCATTTTCAGTCTGAAGAGCCTGAACTCAGGGGGAGAGTGTCGCATGGCTTCCACCCAATGTCAGCCTGGATCAACTTTGGTCCTGCAACATAAAGACGGACACAGAAGTTTGGAACAGCAGAAGTTGTGGCAAAACAGAAAGTTTGTGAAAGCAGAAAATGCAGGGTTTTTGTTGTGACATGATGAATTAACATCGACTGTTTGCTCTCGTTTTTTGTTATATTTTTGGTCTTCAGCTAAATGGTCCAAAACAAGAACAACACAGATACGCACGGAGAGAGCCAAGCAAAGTCAGAAAAGCTAAAAAAAAATCAACTTGAAGACGCGGAACTCTGAAATCCATCAGTGGGTTTCTGGTCTTGACTGGAACCTTTTCTTGAATAAATTCACTTTATTTATGGATCACCAATTACACTTTAGCAGTTCCTTCCTCAGATAGAGTCATAAAACGGATATGAAATCAATAGCAGCGCACAACAGCCTTGTATCATCATACGAGTCATTAAGAATTCCTGGAATAATGATTTAGCAGGCATGCTGTGTCTCACCCATTGATCCGTCTGCAATGAAATGAAACGCTGATAAACACATGTGACTTTTGTCATTTATCACCCTGTCCTGGCTCTGATCTTCCAGGCACGCCAGAATTCATGGCCCCAGAGATGTACGAGGAGCACTACGATGAGGCGGTGGACGTCTACGCCTTCGGGATGTGCATGTTGGAGATGGCCACGTCAGAGTATCCCTACTCGGAGTGTCAGAACGCTGCTCAGATCTACCGCAAAGTCACGAGTGTGAGTCCACGTTTGCTCAGTGCTGCACATTGTTGTCACGACCTTCACGTCGCTTTTGGGAATGAATAAAGCTCACACATGTAATTGACCATAAGATCCATCTTAGAAGTTTATGATAACTGCTGGAGTCTCATGATTTTTCAGTAATGAAGTAAAATCACCGTTAATAAAAACACAATAAAGTAAAATTTGAAGCGGGGCCACAACCTGTAAGGAGGGGCAGCAAAGACAGTTTATTGGAAGAGGCTAAATGCTAACCTGCTGATGCTATGTTGTGATGATGCATATGTGATGTTATTATATATAGTATAATACCAGCAGAAGCAGGAAATGGTC
>JAUESE010000080.1:10533715-10545041 GCA_032274725.1 Malacoctenus triangulatus
TCGGGACAAGCCAACATCTTTACCCAGTTATGCATACGACAGGTCTATGTCAAACTTTATGGCAATTTTCAACTTTTTTCTCTTTATCAATTTTAATGAACGTTTATGTTGTAGAGCATAAAAAGCAGATTCTTTCTATTGTATCTCTATTTGCACTTGGATCTGTGTAAACAAAAGAAAAAAGGCAGAGAGAACAAACCAAAAATTGAAGCTTGTTCAAAAAAGGATGGGATGAATACTTGTGTGTTCTGGCCTTTTTTTGAACTCTTGTGCTAAAAATATATAATACTGTTGATAATTATAGGTAAATTCATAATCATATGTGTGTATATGTAAGAAAATGTTGTCCTTTTTAGCGTCAACTCTGACGTAGCATCTGGTAAAGAAACGAGTGATGGCTATGACAGCTTGGCTAGTGGGGGCAAGGGGGATGGAAAACCCAGGAAACACCACCGCAAGTCTGCACGCACACGTTCCAGGCAAGAGAAGACCAGCAAACCCAAACTGAGCATGCTCAATGTGAGTCACCTTGTCAATACACAGCAACTTAAGCTTAATCCTTCTTCAAATCACTTTAAAGTTTCTGATCGTCATGTGTCGCCCTCCCCCACCTCTGTAGGTTTGCAACACAGGTGATAAAATGGTTGAATGCCAGCTGGAGACTCACAATCACAAAATGGTGACGTTCAAGTTTGATCTGGATGGAGATGCCCCCGAGGAAATCGCCACTTACATGGTTGGCCTGGCCGCTTACGATTCGGCTTTTGTTTGATCTGTCGTTTCATTATTTGAAATCCCAAACGGTGAACAACTCTCAAACTGCTTTGCAGGTGGAGAACGGTTTCATCTTGCCACTGGAGAAGGAGATCTTCATCGACCAGCTGAAGGACATCGTGGATAAAGCTGAAGACATGCTGAGTGAAGACTTGGAGGGTGAGAGAGACTCAGCTTTGAGCTGCACACCTCTGCAAGGCCAGTCGTCTGAGGGGCTGCTGGGAGAGGTGAGTAGGTGTTCAGCAGCTGAGCCAGATTTTAGTGCCTCCACGGTGCTCATAGTGGTTCTTCTCTGTAGAATCAGCAGTCTGGAGCACAGCAGCCCGTCTATCAACAAAACGGTAAAAAAAACCTCTTTTCATATTGTATCTGAAGGTTACATCCGGGAGCTCATTGTGTCGTTTCACTGCGTTGACATAAACACTGCTGTTATCTGAACTGTCCGGTTGCAGTCCTGCATACTGGGAAGAGATGGTTTATAATCTGCCCCGTGGAGGAGACCCCCACATCCAGCCAGGAGACCCCCTCTGATGGGACAACAACACAGTCACCTGGAAGCTCGGCCACGACACAACCCGCTGACAGCGGCACTGCAAGGCCCTCCACCTCCAGAGGTGACTCAGTTCTTTTTCAGACAATGTCAGCATGATATTTGGCAGGCTTGTGAAACAACGCCACCTTGTGGCATCTTGGATGAAAAAAAAAAGCAGCAGAGAAAGACAAACAATTTTGTTCATTGTCACTTTTTGTCCTCCAGCAGAAGATGGATCCTCCTCGACAATGTCCGGTGGGAGCAGCGGCTTCTCCTACGATGTTTACGGCTTCTGTAGTCCTCCGATAATGTCCAACACGGATCCTCTCCTCTTGGCCACCCTGTCGCCTCCGGTGTCCGCGCCCCCGACTCTCCAGTCCGTGTCATCGGTGGAGCCCGCGGGCGGCTCGCTGCAGCCCGGCGTGCATCAGGCCCAGCCAGCCAGAGCTCAGACGTTCCCCTCCTCGTCCCCGCGTACTTCGTTCCCCGTGGAGGAGCAGAAGGGGTCCCCTCTGGGCCCCGTCTCCCCCATCCACGCGGCTCAGCAGATACCTGACATGACCTGCCCCGTCTCCATCGCTGACGAGGTGCCCTGCTGCCCTCTGGTCATGCCCCTGTCTTTGGATGTGGGCACCTCGCAGGGTGGGTCCCCCCTCACTCCCCTCCCCCTGCAGGAGCCCGGTTCGGCCAAAGAGCCACCGTCCCTCTCCTACACTCCCGTCGTGCGCAGTGAGAGGCCCCAGCAGCCCGTGGTGCTCCACCAACCGTTTTCTACTGTGGGAGGAACCAAAGTGCCCTCGCTGCCCCAGAGCCCGGCGCCGTCGCAGCACGGCATCGGCCCCAGCGAGTCCGACGGCGAGGGGCGGCTGGGCCGGGGGGGCTTCGTGGACAGCACCATCAAAACCCTGGACGAAAAACTGAGGAATCTTCTCTACCAGGAATACGCTCCCATGTATCCGTCAGGCAGCACCGCCGAAACTCCAGGATCGGGAACGGAGTACATTCAGTCTCCTCCCGGTCCAGACAGCGCCACGGGGGGGTCAGGAAACAGCACGCCGGGGCCGATAGGGGAGGGCCGCTATAGAGGAGGAGAGCAGCTGGTAAGGGTCACCCAGCACTACTTTTTTCGCTGAATGTTTCTCGAAAACGACTAATTAATACACACCATTCGAACAAATACATTCCAGCTGTTTTGTTGGTTAAAAAAGTTCACTGGAAAGCTTTCCAACGATTTCATGAACAATTTTTAAGCCAAATATTCCAACAGAAAATACATCATTTGTTTTATGTGTTTCTAATGTTTTTAAAAATGTTTTCCACTCAGCCTCAAATCCCAGAGCGGATGGATAGTTTGAGCACACTGAGTGACTCAGCAGTGTGTGGTAAGTACAACGCACTCCAGTCACAGTGTCTATTGAGTCACACAGTGTCTGTTGATTTGCCGTATTGTTGCTCCAATTGTGCAAAAAAAGCAAAAATGCACGTTTTATATTTAAATTCCCTGTTCATTGCCTCCAGCCTTTTTCCAGTCGGCTTCAGATGAAAAGACTGGGCAGAAAATAGAAAGAAACTTGAAAGCTTTAATTCAGTTAATCTTGAAGGTCTTTACTTTGTTCTGTTATTGACGTCATGTGAAGTCCGGTAAAGATTAAAAAAAACTCATCACAAAACACACACGAGATTGTAACTGAGCATTATTCATGATGGTGAACATTTTCGTGCAGCTTCCTTGTCGAGAAGACACGTTCCTCATTCTGCCTCCTGCTCTGGAACAAGAGGGCGATTTAAGGTCTGACCTTTATCTTGAAGGTTAAAGCAGCTCTGGTCTCGTACTAGTTCCAGTCTGAATGCTTTGCTACTCACAGTGCGATGCTGTTCGATCTCTCAGTCGGTTCTCTGCTCTCGCCAGATCATCTCTGTTCCTCCTGAAGTGGCCAACCGGCAAGATGTGAAGCAGCGGAGCTGGAGCAGCGCGGCGTCTCCGGCACATCCGGTGGGATACAACGGGGACCACCTTCAGGCTGAGGCCATGGCCACGTCCACCACCATCGGACGTTTCTCTGTGGTGAGCACCGAGGATGACATCACGCAGAGGACGCGCTGCAGCCGCTACTCCGCCCCGCCCGATTTCTACCTGGACACCCCCCCTTCCATGGCCAAGCGGGGCTCCCTGCCCCGCGCCCTGACCTCCACCTCCGTCCCCGTGGACGTCACGGTCCACGCCCGCTTCCTGTCCTCGGACTCGGGGGCTGAGAGCAGCCCGGCCAAGCTCGCGCCCGCCACCCCGTCGCAGCACTCCCGCTCCGAGCGCAGGGGGAGCGACCTCATGAAGCGGGCGGTGGCCTTTCTCCGTCGCTCGGGGCGCAGCAGCAGCGTGCAGAGCTCCGACTCTCCGAGCAGGCACGGAGGCGTGCACGGCTCCGCCTACGGCAGCAGCGATAATGACTCCGAGATGGAGGATTCAGACGTGAAGAAGGAGCTACAGAGACTTAGGGAGAAGTATGCAAAGCTTGTCATTTGAATTCCATCTGTTTATGCAAATAGGTTGGCAATTACCTTACAAGTCATCCATTTACCCCCCCCCTCCGCTCAGACATCTGAGGGAGATCTCCGAGCTGCAGGCCCACCAGCGAGGGGAGGTGGAGCTGCTGTATCGCAGGCTTGGTAAAGTTCCTCCTCCCGGCCTGGGTCTCTCACACACTGCACCACACGCCAGCCGGAGAAAGAGGTCCAGCAAGCACAGGCTGAAGCCAGGGAAGCTCCTCAGCCCGCTGGTTCAACAGTTCAGAAACGTCACCACCAAAACCAGCGACTCCAGCCGAACCAGTGAGTCCCTCTTTGAAAAGAAAAAAAATGCAAGTTAAATATTTACCCCAGGTGGGGGAAAAAAAGCTCCTCTCAATCGTGTGTTTGCGTTCAGGTGCTGCGGCAGGTGCAGGCGAGCCCACAGTGAGTTTGAATGGCTCTCCAGCCAAAGGGCCTCCCCCCACGCACAGCAGGGCGCGGTCATGCACCAGCCACCTTCCCAGCTCCACCTCAGAGCCGGTGCAGACTCAGCAGCCCTGCTCCCTAAAAGGCTCCTTGTCCTCTGACAATATTTACGCTGGACTACACGGAGACGGCACCGGCACGCAACTTCCTCCCGGACAAGGTAGCAGCAAAACAAAACACCACCTTAGCTCAGCAGTTCTCCAACTCGTACCACATTTAAGACTTCATCCAAGAATTACTATAAAGATACAGTGAAGTTGTGTGTCGAGTGTATTCCTGCGAGTTTTTCTCACCCTGTCGTCTTCTCCTCCTGGTTATGTTCCCTGCAGGCTGGTCTAATTACCCTCAACCATCTGAGAGAGTGACCTATAAATCGAGTAGCAAGCCACGAGCTAGATTTCTCAGTGGGCCTGTGTCTTTGTCTATCTGTTTGTATCTCTTCTTTTCCCATATAGCTTCACTTTTTGGTTTTCCATGTTTCTAATTATCTTCTTTTGGCTCACAAATGTTTTTGTTCTATCTTTGCCAAATTGTTCTGCAGCACTGCTGGATTCCCTTATTGCCTTGTCTCATCCTTCTTATTTTGCTCTCTTATTGCATCTTTGCTTTCACGGAAACATATTGCTTATTCAAACCATGTTTTAACTCCAAATTTACACGTTTCCATTAAACATTATCTTGAATAATTTTTTCATATTTGAATTCAATATCTTCATTAAATGTGATTTGTTCTTTTTACAAAAATATCTTTAAAAGGATTTTTCTGATCCATAAAATTGGTTGGCATCTAAATTTTTATGTCTTTGCTCGGTATATTTGTTTGTTGAATTTGAGGTTTGGATAATCAAGGTTCATTCTAACAGTAATAGGCTTTGCTTCACAAGTGATATGAGCTCTTTGTTTACATTTTAACATATGTTCGTGAACTTTTCCACCATACGTAAATAGATAATGACTTTCTGCATGTCACATCCGCCTCAGCCAGCTGGAAAAAATCCGTTTCACATGTTTGCGTCTTTAATGCTCCGTAGCTGCATCTTGATGTGGCCCCTTAGCTGGACCACCCGCATGGATCTCTGGATATACAGATTGTCTTGTTTCAGACGACTGATTGGCTTTGTTTACTCATTGTTTATGTGGTATTGTTTGTACATTGTTTTTTTTTGGCAGAAGTCAGCAGATTTGTTTTGCACTGCATCCTGTTACTTGATTATTTTATCACGTTTATTGATGTTCACTGTTTACTAACTGTCGAGTTAGAAAGCGAGTTTATATCCAGTCCCTTTTCCTCCCTCAGGGTCAACACTGAAGCGCCTGTGTCTCGGCAAAGAGCGAGGCAGCAGTATGTATTTTCAGCTTCTGAATTCTATGTTGTCCACAACAATCTAAAAATCGGGGCTAATGAGTGTGCGTGCGTGTGCCTGCGGGTTTTGCCTCCCAGGGTCCGGAGCATCAGTGTCGGGGGCTTTCAATCAATCCCAGCAGCTGCCCAGCGGTGTCGCGCCGTCCCCCCATCAGCCTGTGATGGGCCTGGCTCAGGCACAGGCGAACAACAGCAACAACAAGACGGCCACATACAGCGGCCCGTCCATGAGTGCCATCGAGGTCAACCTGCCTGAGGACTTGCAGCGTCTGATGGACGACTGGGCCCAAGAGGTGCTCATCGTCACCCACCGGCCGCGCACCAACTCGCTGAGCATCAGCGGGCAGCACCTCTGGGAACAGGTTGTGCCACGAACACAGAAGCAGCTCGCCAGCGCTTCAGATGTGAGTTTCGTCACATTAACTTAGTGTTAGAGGTCTGCAACCTTTACAGCCAGAAGACCCACTTTTGTTTATGTCAATTACACGTACAGCTTAGAAACCTTTATATAAAGTCTTGCTCTTTCTATCAACACTGTATTAAATGCTTTGTCTAATATAAAAAACATTCTGCAATAAGCTATCGTTTGGAATAGTTTCATCAATAGCTTTTGTCATAGTTGACCTTCTAACCCATCAGGACAAAGCTTGTGATATGATTTATTGGATGTCAACCCTGCTCATGTTTTTGTTCATTGCTCATCACATGATTTTAGCTGAGTTTGATTGGGGGGTTAAAAAAAAAGAAGCATTGTTTACTTTATATTGTGCAATAATTTCAGATATCCTCATGGACAGCTCCGGGTCCAGAGGCCAACAGTGTGCACTTGACGTGGCCTGACAGTCCCGCTTCAACGGTGGCGGCCAGCCCGTCCGCAGGGCCACATCCCGGCTGTCAGCCGCACTCTCCCGCTCCGTTCGGCGCCTTGTCCGCACCCGCGTCTGTTAGCCAGTGGCCTGGGCTACTCTTCCCCCTCCCTTCTGGAGTCTTTGCCTTTCCTGACGTGCCCTCAGCCCAGGATCCCCACGGCCCCGCCCCCACAGCGCCACATCAGCTGGCTGACCCCAAGGCGAGGACTCTCTAATCTGAGTAGCATCGTGTCTTCCAACTCGGTTACCAAAAATATCTCTCATTATAGTTCTAGCCAATCTTATGTGCATATTCTGTATATATTTAACCAGCATGTATGTAACCATATGTACATAAACATCCCAGTTCTTTAGTTCTACGTTATTTTTTTATTTACATGAACATACCTCATGTCCATATTACAGTGCATAATCCTTGACTGCAGTCTAAAGGTAGTAAAACTAAAAATGTATAAATTAGCCCAAATAGGCTTCAAAGTGCAGATTTATGACATTATTTATGTACATTACCAGTCATTGAATGTACATAATGTATTGTTGATTCATGCTGTGTTCATATTGGTAGTTGTTGCTTGTGTTGCCCATGTCACCTCTATATACAAGCTGCCGTGTGTACATATGACTTCTTGTTAGTCTGTACATAGCTCCCGTGTTTGTACAGTTCCCATTAGATAATCATAGGCTGGTGCTGCAGCGACGTGTCTTAATGCAACACCTTATCCGCCATCATTTTGCCATCACTGTGAAGACTTGATATCCTGGTCACTAGGGCCGGTCGCTTTACTCCTCTCTCAGTCCAAGGATAGGTTTCATTCCTCATCGATGAAATGCTTCCAGCACAAGCGCTTGAAATATCCTTAAGAGATTTGAATGAACTTGAACTTTATCTTCAGGCGAGAAAAACGCCTGCGAGAGTGCCTTGAATTGCAGTTTCCGTTTTTCTGAGGAAAAGCATTTAGATTCAAAGCAGTCAATAGATATGATATTCTCTTTATGCTTTTACCTTCACGGGTAAATTATGTGATTTGAATACTGAATGTGGATTAAAACATGTTTGATTTAGCGGCAAGTCACACCTAAACATTAAAATCAGGTGTCGTAGTTTATTGAATATCAGATATTGTAAAGAAAAGAAGAAAAAAAAAATCAATCTGAATTCGATTTGAAATTTCACTGTAAGTTTTTCCTTGTTCGCTGAAGTCATGTTGGGATGGCTCCACCACCTGCTCACTGCAGCCTGCATGAGAACACTGATACTGAATGTGCACAGGTTGAGACGGTGCGTTCAGGATGTTACAGTTGTTGGGAGAAGCAAGCTTTGACGCCACGTGACAAGGAGGGCTGAAGGACTCCGCATGCGAGTCGTGACCATAGTCATCCTCATACCTCTATTAAGCAACCTGTAGCTTTACATATTGTTGCCTTTGTGGTTTTTAAGAGATTACTGAGTGGTGGGTGGTTTGTTTGATACTTGATATGACAATGTTAGAGGAACACGAGGAATGTGAACTATTAAGAAGCTGTTCCACATGTTGTTTGTACTCTGTGTAGGTTTTCAATCTTTTGTTTGTCAGACGCTCTCTCCACACTGTCTTCTAGCTTATGCAGCACTTTACATGTATTAAGACTGATGTAGTTCCAAGATCTCCTTCCGATACTGTGTTTTCGCCATTTCAGCCACTCATATTCAAACATGTCTCCAGAAAAGTCGGATGAATACATCCGTGAACCGTTCCTGAAATACAGCAGAGTTACAAAAAGCTTGACACGGACTGACTGTTTAATGAGGCTCGTCGCACCTGCAGAATGAATTTAAAGAGGTACTTTGGATTTTTTTTTTGAAGTTGTGTTTTATGAGGATTGTATCAACAGTGTGTGGTTTACAGGGAGGAAATCAGGGTCGCACAAAGGCCAAGCAGCTCGCTGCTGTTGACAGTCGCCAACAAAACTGAATTTTTAAGCATTCAACCTGAAGAAATGAATGTCATTTAAATGCTTCAATGTCTCACTCACTCAAAATTACAACTAAATTTAACCACATACATCAATCAATGGATTTTTTGGAGTTCTGTAAGCAGTTGATCTACAGATACTCCAAGATTTTCTTTAACATTAATAAGCAATATATAGTTTGCCCCTTTTTGGCAGCTGGAGCATGAATAGAACAAAAGAGTAAAGTTTGATTATCTAGAAATAAAACAATCGAAAATGCAAGAAATTTTAAATGTGCTTCAAGGGAAAAAAACTTTTTTTTAACACTTTGTGCAGAATGTTGTGCATTATTTTGATGAGTTTCATCATTAAAAGCAAAACCTTTACATTGTTGATGTCAAAGCTGCACAGAAATATCATTTGACTCCTTTTCTCCTCCCTGAGGATGTTAAATAGTTGCTGTAACCCGACATTTTATTCACCATATCTAAGATCCACCAGACACACTTCGGAGTACAGGCAGTAACATGTCTCTCTTCTCTGCTTTAAACAAACAAACTTGTTTACAAAACCTGCAATTTGAACCAACTTGAACCGCTGTGAGCACATAGCACGTTGTCCAATCCTCAGTGGAGGGAACCAGCACACCCTGCTCATCAGCGACAGGCCGTCCAGGGGTCTCCTCCCCACAGTGGGATTCACTTTCAACGTTTTTCACCTGCCTCCCGTGTTACCATGGTGACCCAAACATTACGATCCACTACAGTTACGTGGTTTCCTGAAACTTTACAGTGAATGTAGTGAACAACAGCAAATGGTTTCCCTAGAAAAATCAAACTCTATCAACATCTCAGCAGTGTGACTTGCGAGTGTTTTGTCTCCGCCCACAGCAGTGAGCTGCGTCGCTGTTATATGAAGCATGGACCTGAAACTTGGGTGTATGCTGAGGCTGCTGCAGGTCATCTTAGAGGCTGCTTTCCATCAGTGAGAATCCAAACTGATCAGAAAATGCAGGCCTTGTTTAAACAGTTATCTCAATTTGTTTTTTGCAGTGTGATGAAATATTCATCCTGAAGGCACAAGTGAGAGATTTCTTTCTCAAAATATTTCGAAGCCAAATCACCCTGATGAAGCTTATGCTTGAAGCTAAATCTGGCGTAATGCAACACAACTGGGAGCTCCATTATCTTTTAAAAGTATTTTCCTGCTGTTTGCAGAGCCACAATAAAAACTAAACACTTGCAAAGGACAACAAAAAGAACAAAATTCAGTGGCACGCCCCTTTAAAATGACTTCATGTTTGCACTGTATGACAATTCTCTAAAAGTGAATGCTTGTCTTTGGACTCGTATTTCTCCAGTGATGACTTGGATTGTTTTTGGTAACATTTCCTATGCAGTTTGATTTCCTCGTGCTTCACACTGTAGCTTCTGCCCTTAAATGCTCTCTTGCTTGCAGTGAAAGCTCCATGTATGATTGCTTTGCCTGCTGTGTCACTTGTTTTCCAGCACTTTCCTGACCTTGTCAAATCAATACTCTCATAACAGCTGTAAATACTTGAAGAAGGAATTAATAAATTTCATTTTTGCTTGAAACAATATGTTGCCAGTTTTCAGTGTGTTTTTGTTTTTGGAAGTGTTTCAAAATGTCTTTTTTTCATTAGAAGTTTGTGTTTGTTGTCATTTTTATGTAGTTACAAAGTCCTAGCAAAGGGACATTTTGGACTCTGTGTCAATAGCGAAGCCCAATAGGAGACTCTCTGTGGGTGTGTTTCTTTCCTGTAAGTGATAAGACAGTTGACAGAGAAGTGAAAGAAAAAAAGAGTTTGTCCTCAAAAAAACAAACCGTGTGTAAACATCGAAGCTGTGCTCGTTAACCACAGTCTAAAAAGACAGTCCCCTCCGCTGGAGGTGCACTCTGCTCTCAGCCACCATGGGGAGAGCTGTGGCGCATCTCACCCTCTTTGGGCTGCTGCTGGCTTTGACAGCTGCACGACCAAACAAGGTAAGAGACAACACCGGGAGCACAACGCCATGCTGCAAAACAACCTGTTTACAGATGTGTAGCTGTTGTGTAATTCTAAATGTTTTCTCACATATGTCGAACAACAATTTGAGCTGTGCGTTTGGTCTCTTTTGGTCCCTGTGTTGCAACACTGAACTCAGGTTTTTTTTTTTGACCTCCTGGGATTTTACTGTGATTGATTAAACATTCAATGCTGACTGTGATGATTGAAAAAAATATCCAGAAGTGAAAGTTAAATTGTGAGGTTATAGTTTTAGGGCAGAGGTCTTCAACAAGGGGGGCCACAACCCTGAGGGGGTCTGCAGAGATACTGCAGGGGGATCGTGAAACTTTTGATTGATTAGACATTTTATTACATTCCCCCCGCAATTTTTTTAAACACACAGAAAATTATTATGAGGGTATTTTTAAATGTTATGCAGTTGTTCTTTAAGGTCTTTGGGATTAGAGGAAAAAGAATCAAGACTCTAAGGCTGTACATAAAATATATTTGAATATATATGTTTAAAATGTTTCAAAACACCCAAACCCATCTTGCATGTTCAAAATAAAAACATGAATATATGAACTTGTGTATTATTTGAATTCTTAGTCCTGAATGAAATAACAAGGTACATTTCTACAAGGTACTATAAGACCAGTTTAATGTGGGTCCTTGGCTTAAAAACATTGAAGACCCCTCATTTAGGGTGATGAAGTTGTGTTGGAAGTCATTCAGAAGATCAGTTACCATGAGAATAAAGTGGAACTAGGTGAAAGAATCACAGCTGTGTGTGTGTGTGTGTGTGTGTGTGTGTGTGTGTGTGTGTGTGTGTGTGTGTGTGTGTGTGTGTGTGTGTG
>JAUESE010000080.1:10572850-10583887 GCA_032274725.1 Malacoctenus triangulatus
GTGTGTGTGTGTGTGTGTGTGTGTGCACGAGAAACCAGCTCAAACTGAACAGTGAGCTTCGTCAGAACAGCTTTTGCACTATTTTCATCAACACGCTTTTCTCTCATTAAAAATGCATTTGGGACTGACTCCCCTGCATGCATCATATATTATACATCATCTCTATTCATGATTGATGAAAAGAGGTCCAAAAATAGAATAACAAAACTGTGGCTGGTCTGCGCCTGGTCGACTAATATGGAGAGCCGTATGTAAACACAGAGCCGACGCTCTGAGGAGACGTATGAGCCCCAGAGAGACACGGAGGACGCACACGCAGATGTTGGACACAGCCACAGATTTCAGGTCGCAACGCCAGAGGCTTGACTCTCGTATTCTGACTGTGACGCGCAGGCACAAGTGATGTGAAACTAAAGCAGGTGAGGTCAGTTCAACACCAGCTGACCCATCAGTCACTTTTTGGGAAATAAAACAACAACATTTTTTAACACCAATTTCTGAACTTTTTCATGTCTGAACAGGACGCGTTTTTGTTCTGTAATTGGCAGCAGAAAAATGAATGAATTATGTAATTTGCTTGCATTTATAATCAGGGGCGAGAAGTTTGCATGCATTGCAGATTTTTCTTTTATTAAAAAACTGCAGCTCAGCTTCTTTGTGATTGTTGCCAACGGGACACTTTGCGTTTGGCACGATGCTCTAAAGCAGCTAATTAATGTAACAGATGAGCTTCGCTCAGTCCTCCTGCACAAGTCTGTCTGTACCATTACGGAGGTGTTTTATCTCTGTTATCGAGCAATAGTTTCACTGTCTGTGTGCATGCACGGCGCGAGAGGCGTCTACCTTGGTCTTCATAAACTTGGAGTGGTTCTTGTAGACCTCCATTTGTTTGATCTCCTCCTCTCGGTCTTCTGTGTTCAGTAAGCCGTTTGCCTTCAGCATTTGGATCTCATCCTCCAGATCCCGAATGTTGCGCTCCAGAGAGGCAATTTTGGTGTCCTGCACACAAACATGCGGAGGAGACACACCTCAAAATCCAGACTGGCATGTCCACAAGTTGGATGATGCAAAAAAAAAAAAAGAAAAACCCCCAAAAAACTTTGACTAAAGACAAAATAGTCCAGCAAATAAAGAGGAAAGGTTGAGATAGAAACCGAGACAGAGACAGGAGGGAGAGAAGAGAGATATCAGGGGAAGAAGAGAGAAGAGAGGAAGCTCTTTGGTCTGGCTGAGAGCAACTGCAGTATCTGTCGGTGAAATCAGAAGCTTTCTACCCGGCTCCTCGCAGCGGCTCAGAGGATTAATCACCATTGGGAAATATTGAGCACACATCCAGCACGGAGAGATCAGATCTGCCAGGACCGGAGACAAACGTGCAGAAGGGGAGGAGGAGGAAAAAGTAACAAGCCGCAGCTTTTGTCGTAGTTGCTTGCAGATCAATGCAGAATCCAGTCTCTGTACTGCGACTGTGAGTGCAGCTTTAGCTTCACGGCTTTTTAAATAAATAATACAACGTCTTTAAGATTAGCCATGGTCCATCTCCCTCTTCAGCAGAGCATAAAGCAACCGTGTTCCCTCCTGTCTTTCTCTCTTTTTGAGTGTCTTTCCTTCTCTCCTCCTGGTGGCTCTGAACTTCTGAACTTGTGGCCGTTAGCTGGGTCAGTCATCGCCCACTGCAGAGGAACATGGGTAATGTATCGTAATGAGGGACGATGGACGAGCGGAGGAGGATCTCTGGGGTTAACACTGATGCATGAGCACTGCACATGTACATGCACTTCGCCCTGCTGTTGCGTCTCACCTCAGCCTCTGTGTGGGGAGACGAACATCCATGAACTAACACTGCTGCAATAGACACAAGACACCGTACCTTCAGAGGGGCGAGATTTTATTCCATCCACATGTAATCACTGGTACATCGACCTGGTCAGTGCATCGTGCTCATTATCTCTCTTTCCCTGCCTCTGTATGTCTCTTTTTCGCTCTATCTCCCTGCATACTGGCCTCTCACTGTCACAAACAACCACACCTGTTTCCATGGTAGCAGCAGCAGGCAGGCTATATACTGTGCACTGTCTCTGGTGAGTGAGGAGGAGAGGGCGGGAGCGGGATGTAGGGGAGAGAGGGAGGGAGAGAGAGAGGGAGAGAGAGGGAGGGAGAGAGAGAGAGAGAGGGAGAGAGCGAGAGAGAGAGAGGGCGGGAGAGAGAGAGAGAGCGGGAGAGAGGGAGAGAGAGGGAGAGAGGGTGGGAGGAGTATTCGTGCTTCCATCAGCATCCACACAGCAGAGGGAGAGAGGAAAGGGGGAGAGATGCAGGGGTCTTCCTGCACAGCACAGGAGGAGGAGGAGGAGGAGGAGGAGGAGGAGGAGGGGACGGGGAGGAGGCGGGACTTCCCTTCGCTCCTGTATGAAAACTCAACAGGATCCCAGAGCCCAGATGTCACATGACCACAGCGAGGGAGGCTGGGGCCTGCACAGCGCCGATCCAGCCGAGCGAGAGGGGCTGTGTCAGCTCAGCGATGATGTCATGATTTATTTTGAGGAAGTGATGTCAGGCCTCTGCAGTGAGGCAGTGGTTCAGTCGCTGGATGCTCCTGATATCTCGGATACTAAAACCAAGCTGCTCCCAAACAAGTGTTGATCTGCAGAGACATTTCTACCCCCGGAAGATGACTCCAGAACATCTGCATTTTAAGATTTTCTGCATTTTATCTTTTATTACATCTTCATCTAAGTTAATGAAGAGAATCTATGCAGAGAGGGAGAAAGTCAGTCCCGACAGTGGCGGGCGGGGTCTCTAAATTTGCTGCAGTTCGACGCTGTCTTCTTAAATATTGTCTGATATGTATGTTTGTCCTGGTATTCAAACTGCCTGTCAACACGTCCCCTGAAGCTTCACTGGTTTTTGAAACACTGGATAATGTTCCTCTTCTCCTCCCAGCACTAATTCAGCATAATACAAACCGTGCATGCAAGTAATATGATTTGATACAACTGCACACACAATTTATTTCAGTGTAAACTCGGCAGGAGCGCCGCCATGAGAATAGAAATACAGATTTATCCTCTTTGAACGAGTAACAGTACAGATAAATCCAAAGAAGATGAGTAAAAGAGACCTTGGAAGGATTTTCTAGTAAATGACTTGAAACATTTCTGAGAAAAAAAGGCCGTCACAGAGGCAGTCTGCCCTCAATGTTACCCGGTTCAGTTGCAGCACTCACTTGGCCCAAATTCCCTTTTTCTTGTCTGTCCTGTAAAGTCAAATCTTCAACATTGTTTTAGTTCTTGCATGTCTGCCTGGCATGAAAAACACCGACCAGTGCAACTTTTCTGTTGTCTCTTTTCTGAGTATTCAGAATCTTCATTCGAATTTGTTCACAAATGAGCGCAAAATCAGACACATGATGCAAAAATGAACCCCTAAATCCTTCCACATACAAGCTACACTGCATCACATGAAGATCAAAGTATTCTGAATTTACAGGACGTAAAAAAAGAAGAGATATGCGAGAAATGACAGAAAAATATCCCCAGAAAAATTCTTGTTAAAATCTCAGACACATAAAAAGTCTGCATAGAACTAGATGAACAGTAAGAAAGGATTAATACTTGGTTAAAGCTATATGCCTACATGTCCATGTTGGCATCTAAAGTGTGAATATGGAGACACGTTCAGGCTTTACTTTGTCCTTCACTTGATGTCGGCTTACACAAGCTTCTTCCTGACTTGGACATGTGAGAGTGGAGTATTTGGTTGTATTTAGAAACATATAATGAACTTTCTAAATGAGAATTTAGACTCATAGTCGAATAAAATTGTCGACTGACAAACTGAGTGCTTGCGACGTTGGAAAAGCGATTGGCCGAGAAAACGATGCCGTCGCCTCTCGCGAAAAAACCAGCGTGTTCCAGCCTGGCAGAGCGGGCCGCCTCCTCAGTGAGCCTCACAGGCTGAAATGTCGAACAGCAATGTTGATTCTTGTTTATGTTTACACAACTGCTCGGCGAGGTGATCTGGTGTGTCTGCGCGAGATACAGAGTGTGTTGCGCGAGCTGACGATTGACTCAGCTGCTGAGGATCACAATGACAACAAAAGACTCGGCGGCACGGCACGGCGCGCCGCCGTTTTTCGACATGCGGTTATCATAAAACAAGGCCTGCGACTGTCAGTTTGTGGAGGGCACACAAACACAGCAGCTCACTCCGGCTCCTATCTGACGGCTCTGCTGTGTGTGACGCTCGGGCTGAATGGGAGTCGAGTTCTTACTTTCATTTCTATGATGGTCTGCAGGGCCTTGGTTTTGCTTGGATCCTGATGCAGCTGGTTTCTTCTGTGCAGTTCCTTCAGGACATACAGATTATAAGAGACATAAATGTGTCACCCAGAGGAAGAAAAAAACAATCAGCTGAAGAAGAAAGAGTCAAAATGTCTTGAAACAATGTACAGAGAACTTGAGGTATGTAAACTGCTTCATGTTGCAGACGTGTTCTGCAGTTTTCACCTCTCATATTACATAATCAATGTGACATAATTTAGACTGGAGTGCATATTGATTTTGCAGCACTCAGCACTGCCATCTAGTGGCACTAAACAGCCAGTTCCTCCACAGTGTGTCCCAAAGATCTACTTCAGCACAGTGTTTTTTCAGAGAATACCTCTCGTAGGTGGATGTTCTCCTTCTCCTTCTGATCCAGGATGACCTCCAGGTGTCCCAGCTGCGCCTCCGCCTCGGCGATCCTCCTCGCTCGCTCCTGCTCCTCCTCCTCGGACGCCCTGCCCGGCCCGGGCGGCAGCCCTTTGCTCTGCAGCATCTCCAGCAGCTTTTTGATGGACTCGTCGCGGGCGCCGAGAGTCTGTTTCTGGGTCTCGATCCTCAGCTCCATCTCCTCCAGCGTCTTCCTCAGCAGGAAGAGCTCCTTGGCCTGCCTGTCGTGTTCGGCCTGCAGCCGGCGGAAGTTCTCCTCCGTCAGCTCGATGGTGGTGAAGTGCTCCGACATGGATCGGTTGCCGCTCTCCTGCTGCAGCAGGTGGTTGAGGTCTCGCTGCGTTCGCAGCTCGTCCTGCAGAGCCTGGATGGTCATCTGGAGGTGCTGATGGACACACACACAGATAGATGCACGCAAAACACACGGAGAGACTCAAAAATTATTGAAATTCAGTGAAGGAATTAAAAACACAGCAAGTTTTTCTGACTGCAACACCACGACACGAGGGTAAACACACGTGAACACTCACACTTCTGAAATTCTCCTGCGCACACACACACACACACGCACGCACACGCACACACACGCACACACAGCTTCGTGGCTTCACACAAGTCGATCAATGGGAACGCTTCACTTACCTCAGCCACTCTTAAAAACAAGCAGGAAATTTGTGATGTTGCCAAAAAGCCAGAATGACTTATTCATAGTTTGATTGAAAACAACGAAAGAATCAAACTTGCTTTTTTTAATGAGTGAATTAAAACAGTATCTAGTCGCTTCATGAGCAAAACAAAGCTTGGAAAAAAAAAGAGTGTGTGTGTCTGCAAAGTTGTGGGTCCACAATCAAATAACATGGAGCCACACACAATCGAGCCCGAGATATTTCACTGTCTGCAGGGAGGCGGGCTCTGGGTTTAGGGGAGCGACGTCAGGGCCAAGTTTCTGTCAAAGACCGACGCAGGTTTGGTGTGCCTGTTGGAGTTTTCTTCGAGAAGACAGAAACACAAATCAATCTGTGTCCAGAAAATGGCCCTGTCAGGTTTTAGAGGAGTGGACAGGCAGTCGGAGGGAGGGGGGGGGGCGGGGTTATAGGGTTCGTGGTGTTACAACGGGATGGAGTACCAGACATGTTTGGACTGACAGAATTGAACTGATCACCCGGTCAGTGTTACAGAAACACACGATGGCTCATTGGACGGGGGGGGGGGGAGGGGGCAGACTGGATTGCTGGAAGTACTTCACTTTCACTACGGGATTGGTGGGAAAAAGAGAGGTCGCACGGTGCAAAAGGGGATTGCCAGGTGTCTGAAAAATACACGCCACACTGAAGGTGACTCTATGTTGTGCACACAACACGTGGTGCAAACATAGGGACAAACCTTTGTTCTCCTGGCATCCAGCAGCTGCAGAGCATGGGCAGAATGAACAGAAAAACAAATGTATGGAGAGAACAGAGCGTCAGAGCTTGATGCAACAGAGACGGATGGCCAACAAAAACCAGCCAGACTTTAAAAAAAAATGGCAAGTGACAATTCATCAGTCTTCAGTCTGCAGTCAGTACAGCATATTCACAACAGACCTTTTCCACAACAGTTATCTTGGCTCGTCACAGCAGGAGAAATTACAGGCGAAGTGAATCATTCTGATAAAAGGTCCCTTTCAGTTCCTGCTATTGTGCGCGCCAATTTTTTTGGCATGACTCGTACAGGGACGGTGTCATTGTCAACGAAATTTATTTCACCTGTGCCTTTTATTCCACTGTAACAAGTCAAATTATCTGCATGTGAAAAAAAAGTCCAGTTACAGCTGGATAAAGTGTGATTTCATCGAGGAAACCTTTCTGGAAAGAGCTGAAAAGACACAGTGTTTGACATGATTTTATGTCGCGGTCGCTTTTCACTGGACACAAACACAAACAAGGTTTCAAACAGAAAAAGACCAAGTTCAAATCATGAAAAGACTTCAGCCTTCAAAATGCAATGAAACACATCCAAAGCCAATCAATGATAGCGACAGAAAGAAGGACACCACAAAGGAAGAACCAATTACCAGGAAGTAATCACGGAAATCAGGCACAATCACATGACTGTGACCTGTTACTAAAAAGAATGAAAGACCCCGTGACATTATGGTGGGACCAGACATGTGAAAACTAGCATCAGAAAAGCAAAAGTTAATGCAGCAAAAACAATCAGGTAAAAGTAAAATTCACACAGTGAAGCAGTAATAAAAACTTCACAAAGTTGACGAGACAGAAGTGCTAAATATTAAACAGGACAAACAATCAGTTTTAAAAGACATGAGAGATCAACGCCAGAGTACCAGAAGCAAGCAAGACTGAGACGCAGTAAAAAAAAAACACGCCGAAACATCAGTCAGGACATCTTCAGTTTGACTCACACAAGTAACAATGATATTGCAGCTACTGATTGTGTTGAAACACAAGCATTAAAAGATCTTATTACAACTAAAACAATACTAGAGCCTGTGCTCTTCCAACCACCGGGGGGCGCTGTTTGTGTTGGCAGCGGAGGCTGGTGAATTTTCCTGCAGCCCGCAGATCTGATCCCACAACAAACAGTTTTGGTCACACTCCTCCTCTGTGAGTCAGCGCCATTTAAATCCAGCTCAGACATGTCCGATTCCCATTTTCACACAGTTCTTCATCGGCTGGTTTGCACGTACACGCGATAACATGCTAACACTTCGATCATCTGTTGTTTAGAGGAGGGAAGAAGTTTGCATTCAGTCAATCATGTAAATTAGGATAATTTCTGCCAAAGAAACAACTTTCTTTTTCACAATGACTGTTTTGCCACACTGCACATGTGCAGAAAGTAATAAGATTACTTCCTCTCTGTGTTGATCACAAAAAAGTGCTGCTTTTTTCCATCAGAATGAGAAATGACTGGTGTCGCTCACTGGTTGTACAGGAAAAAAAAGATCCCTCCAAATGTTGCGACCCGGTTTCAACCTCCTCCTGTGTGATTACGTCCTCCTCGCTCTCCTCCTCGCTCCTTTCTGCTCCTTCTCTCCTCCCTGATCAATGGGCTGCTGTCCTGGAACTAAACTGCAGGAGGCAGTCCAACGGGTCCATTTACATAATTGGACTGTCGGTTGAAACGACTACACGGCCAATCCTCCCAATTCGCCACCCCTCCCTCCTCCCCCCATCCTCCCCCCCGTCACCCCCGGCCGAGCCGAGGCCGCTCCTGTGAGTCAGTTGTGACTCAGCGGGTGTTGGGCGTTGTGGTCCCCTCCTCGTCTCACGACAGGGCCTCACTTGAGATGCATATCCTGAAAATCGGCTTGCCGAGGTTTGAGCCAGAGAGGGGCAGAGATGTTGAGCTACAGTGGCTCGCTGTCTTACTGACACATGGTGCAGCCAGGGGAAACTGGCTGTCATAAATCCTGCAGTGCAGAAAGAGGAAATCCTTCTCAGCGCGACGACAGACAAAGACTTCTGCCGCTCTTACGCGTGTCTTCGCACAATTTTGTGGTTGTACATCACAGAGAATATTGTGTTTTACTGGAAGTGTTTCTCGTTTGGACACGTTGCGGGAAAAACGGGCTGAAATCAGGACGTTTCAGGAGACGAGAAACGAATGTCTGCACTGATATCCGCAAATCACATCGCGGTCTGCAGTATTGCCTGAAACTGGAAGTCAGACGGCTGTGGGTGATTTGTCACTGAGCCTCACAGAACGAATGAACAAAGAAGGTATTTTGATTTCTTCTTTAATAAAACACACGACAGCAGGACCAGAGCTGCTTGTTCGGTTCAAAGTTCGTTCACACCTGCGCGAGCGGAGCAGACTGTCCCAGGAAACAAACACAGGTCCATTTACAGCCTCTTCCTGCACTTGCTGCACTGAAACGAACCGTTTCCCGTGTTGCGTTGCTCGACCTGACTCGTACCTCTTCCTGAGAAGTGGTTTGATTCACTGGTACCATAAGTCACCCGTGTGGGCTGAAATGTGTTTTTCAACGACACATTAAAACTGTTAAAACTACTGATACTCAGAGCTGGTGACATTCAGACGTTTTACCAGGTGGCACATTAACAAGCTGCTGCGCGTGTGTGTGCGTGTGTGCGTGCGTGTAAGAGAAGGTGGGTTTGACAGATGGACAGCTCTGAAGCGCTGAGTCGGAGCAGCCTACTGCTCACTATGCTCCTAATCTGTGTGTTATATGTCGTGATGGCTGACAATACACAATTACGCCCACAGCGCGTCAGCAAACGCTGCATTTATTCATCTCCACTCAGCTACACGAAAGTTAGAAAGCGGCGTGAATGCAGAGAAAAGGAGAGTGAGGACGGCACACAGGGGTTAAGTTACAATATACTGAAGACTAAAGGATATTTTCTTTGCAATATTGCGAGGCGTTCGCCCTCTGTGCACAAGGTTATTTTAATATCTCCTTTATATCGCTGTCTGTGTACTCTCAGACACAGGCAGGTTTCAGAAGGCCTCCTGCGAGCTGAGAGCAGCCGACTGTAACACCTGATCTTTATTTAGTTTGACACAACCAAAGACTGAAATCTTTCCTCAGGCTTTCTTCAATTTGCTGCGTGTCAACGTGTCACAGCGTGGAGGAATATTAGGCTCACACACACAGACTCAGAGGCCCTCCAGCCAGGTCGGGTCACCACCAGGTCCAATTCATAGAGAATAAAAGTTTGGGTCTTTTCTGATGTTTTCAAACCACATTCAGGGAAAATAAATATGGTAATAAAGGAGAATGGCACCAAACGTGGAAACAGCATCACAGAGCTGCCAAACAGTTCTCACACAGCGAGCCTGAGACTGACGCGTTTCACTGTGAAGTCACACTCTCGCTCCCAACAGCAGTTTTTAGCAGAGTGCCTCCACTTCCTTCAGAGTTTCACAATAAAAGACATTTGTGTTGATGACTCATGGAGATTCTCATCAAGTAGGGAACCTTTTTTTAAAGTAGGCTTAAAAGAAGCTTTTATTTTTGAAAGGAAAGGTGAATCACTATTTTTTGTTGCAATCATCCAGATTCTGGTTTGTCTTCATTACAGCAATAGTTCATCTTTTAACTTGAAACCCTCCAAAACCAAAAAGAGTCCTCCAACCATTGACACAAAAATTAGACTAAATGGCTGAATAATGATTAGATTGAAGAACGACACTCTGCTATGTCCCTCGAGATGCTCTCGTCCTTTTATTTTACATCTACCTGCATCATAATTATTAGTATGATATACTAGAAAACAAATCCCTCCGTGGATCTGAACCTGTTGCAGATGTGTTGACATCACCGCTCCGCCTACTTTATTCCCTCAGTGATGTTTATTTGTTGGCAGCGAATCAGAAGGACACTGCCGACTGCACCAGCACGAGTACATCTGTAAGGCTCATTCAAATGTGTTACAAATCACGCCGACTCCATTGAACACTATGTAGCAAATCTTCCGATTCAACACTGCAAAACAATGATCCACGGCCTCATCAGCGATGATGAATTGAAGTGTATAATTTCACAGTCATTCTGCACGAAAACAAGACAGGCAGGCCGGCAATGCAGGGGAATCAATAAGCTTCTCTAATAGATACAAAGACCGAGTTTCAGCCGCAGCAGCGTCGGCAAATTAATGTGCTTCAACTACAAGATGATTCTCAGTCAGATTGGATGTAAACACCTCTTGGTCCACGTTACATTTGATTAAACTGGGGTTAAAATGCAAACGTTAAGGTGGCAGCTGGTGAGACACTCTAAGCTACACTGAAGAGAAAACAGTGACCGATCTGTCACTTCATTTTCAGCTTAATTAAGCAAACCACACTATACTTACACCGTGTGACAAGTCTTTCATTAAACTGGACAAAACAATGAAATGTTTCTGTTTCCATCGCTTTCATTCCTATTGATGGAATGGGAATGACCTTCAAAAAACGTTACAGCAAAACTTAAGGATTGTCACCAAACTCGTTAGGAGTGACGTTTGTTGCTCTTTGGATGGGAGCTGCTCGGATCTAAAGTCGAGGTATTGTGGTATAAAAAGACACCGACAGACTTTAGCGTCTGATCCACTCGACTTGATTCTCCCGTCCTCCACTCAGATCCTAATCTTTGCCCGATCGGCTCACTGTAAACATTTTCCTTATTTCTCGCTGCATTTTTTATCAACCTGTCGAGATAAAGTGAGGAGGGAGAGATTAGTCACTTGCACGTCTTTGTGTCATGTGGGAGGAGCAGCAGCAGCCATCTTACACGCTCATATGGGGAGGAGGTCGGTCGCCACAGGAAGAAGAAAGTGACTCTTTTGTATCTGATGAACCGAGGGTGTCATGACGC
>JAUESE010000080.1:10599985-10626847 GCA_032274725.1 Malacoctenus triangulatus
ATCTCTGCGCTCTGTCTGCAGAGCTAGTGACGCGATGTGAAAACAGGAGGGAATCCCGGTGAAATATCTCGAATGCAACCAAACTGGAAAGTGAAGCCTGAGCGAAGGAGCTCGACTGTGTCAACACACCTGCTGCCTCCTGACACCAACCTCTGAAAAACAGCACACATCAAAAAATGTCCCCAGGAGCTGCAGACAAAGACTCAGTAGGAGATGCAGTAAGTCAGCGTGTGCCCGGTACGCAGCCATCAGACGCAGAGACACAGCAGCTCCTACCAGCTGTTGTTTAGGAACGACAACAAATGTTGGTGAACATCAGGTGGAAACAGGTGTGTCAGTGAGGTTACCATAGAGATCAGGGCACCAACAGAGAGACGGAGGAGGAAGGAGGTGCAGAGGAGCCGTACCAGTCTGATATTCAGCGTTATACTGAGTCTGAAGAGGCGCAAGCAGTCATGTTTTTTTGTTTTTTTTTACCAAGAACCCAAAAAATCTTTCCCACTATCTGAGTATCAGACACTCAGTCTGTTTACTTTGTGATTATTTTCATCCCTTTGTGACATTGTATGTTGCAGGCTTAACAGCTACAAGATAAAGGCTTCAAGATTCAAAATGAACAACAGTCAATGGAAGGTTAGAGTTGCATTACCCCTTCATATACTTGCAATTTAAGGGGAAAAACACACATTCTCACCCCTCACCAACTTAAAGCATGTTTTAGAGGTGACCGGACTCAGATAGAAGAAAAAACCTGTAGATTAAGGCTGCAACCTGAAGGAAACAAACGTGTCCGTTGCTGAATTTGGTGTAATAAAAACACATCTCAGGTGAATCCACACTTTATGGCTCCTCGGATGTTTGGTCACACAAATAATAAAGAAAAACTGCCATTTTTCTTCAGTAGACACCGATCAGCTATCACCTGATGTAGTTCTGCTAACTTCAAGGTCACTGACACATTGCCAGCCACCAATAACGCTCACATTAGTGGATTAGCGGTTAGCTGTGCTGACTTGCTGTGGCCACCACTGAGCTCCAGCTACTACAAGCATAAAGGCACTTTTCATTTTTCGACTAACGAAGCAGAGGGATTGTGATGCCAGCTTTGTATTTTCATCACAATTGATCCTTGAGGGCGAGCTTTCTCAGGCTGCCTGAACGCAGAGGATAAAGAGGCAAAGAAAGCAACGAGAGAAACCCGTTTCATTCCTCTTCATCCGACACACAACAAGCAGCGACGGTCGTGCACACTCACACACGCTCACACCTCCATCTTTCTCTTCCATGCATTGGCAATCGCTCCTCTCTCCGCTCCTGCCATTCACCACCCACACTCGGATAAGTCATCGCACACAGCCCGGTTCTTATCTGAACAGTCTCATTGCCTTCCAGGTCTTATTCGTGATCTCTCCTCTGTTGGCAGCAAAGCCTACTACACAGCGAACCTACCACTGACTGTCTATAGCAGCGCCGCGAGCCAACCCAAGGCACGCACATCCACACAGAGACTGCAGACCAAAGAAATCACAATATATTCCTTTTCTTTTTATTCTTTTCTCTGTTTTGGAAATTGCAGGGTCAATATTTTTCATTAATCACATTACTTGACATGATGCACCAAAATTTACTCTGTTTACAGGAATACACTGAATAGAACACAAGGTTTCACAATGGATACACGACTGACATTTTGCCCATTGCACTTACAACAGTGAATGACATTTTTCCAGATTTTTAGCTTCATTTTTTCCCCCCCGTTGCTCTTCCTCTCGTCGCTCTGCAGATATTATCCATCAACCTTAAGACCTCCTGATGTTCTGACAAAGGCATCCTACTCTGCAATTGCCATGGAGGTTTGTTTCATCTTTGTTTTACAGATACAATATGTATAGAAACTCTACACTGACTGGATATGTTTCTGAATACAGATTTTGTTCCACTGTTGTAAACAGTCAATACAAGTCAGCCACATACACAATGCTTATGCAATAATAATAATCATCATCATTAGTTTCATCATCATCCTTGTTATTGTGATAATAAATATTCTTTTTATACACAAAACTTGGCAGCAAATACGGCATGGGGATGCACATGACAGCCGTACTCAGAACTCAAAAGCTGTACAGAAGAATGAGTTTGTATTTACAGTAAGAATGTGAGAATGTGTCTCGTCTGCCTCTCGTTTGACTCTGCATGGCTGCACTAAAGGCTGTTTTCTGTCTCATGCACCTCGTGTTGACCACACGGCGTCCCTCAGCCTGCTTTGTTCAGTCTCGGTGAAGAGGCGCAGTCGCCTCTGCGTGTTTCTGCGTTTCATCAAGTGCTTCCAGTCAGGCTTGTGCTTTCAGAAAAAAAATGACATGCCCTGATTTGTGAATGACTGGCTGAACATTGTACTCGTTAATATTCTCTACGTTGGCCAGTGAAAGTCAAGGTTCGTTAGGCAAACCTTGGTGAAATCATGCCTTACCTTTTTAAAATTCAGGTACAACTCCCAAGAATATAAGATCTAATCATGCACCTTTCCGATGGCTTGGCTGCTGAGTGAGTTAATCGACAATGAAATATCCCATAGAAGCATTCCATTCACCCCACAGGTTATACTGACACCCAATATGTACATTGACACGTATTGATGAGAAGTGCTGACCCTCTGTATCACAGGTTTTTATAGCAGCACAGACAGTCACTGCAAGCCAAACACTGAGGAGCCCAGGTCAGCCAAAAAACGCACAAAAACTGAATGAGGGCTTACAAACAGCCAGACGAAGCCAAGCAAACCCATGCTCCAAAGCAACATGATGGTGGACATTCAAAAACCGACAGTCTACACAGTTTACCCTTTGGCAACAAGTCCCCCCCTGTGCGGGGAGTGAGGGGTCGAAACATGCCACGAAAATAAAAACAATTCTAGTTCAATATTCAATATTCAAATTCATACAGACAAGTTGCTAAGTAAAAACATTTTCAGTACTTTTTTCTCTCTTTTTTTTCCCTTTTTTTTTGCTGTTTTAGTTCAGTTATTTTTCTCGTGAGTACAATGATGATAATAAACGTTTTAGGCTGAATCACTTCCAGGTTTAAAATGAGTCATTGCATAGAACATTTGAATTGATAATTGCTTTCGTCATCTCCTGTATCTTTATGCCTCTGCGTGTGTGAGTGTGTGTGTGTGTGTGTGTGTGTCTCTATATGTTTGTGTGTGTGTGTGTGTGTGAGACAGTGTTCAGTATGTGTTGTTGCACAGTTAGAGGCAGTGGGCCCAGCTTCTCAGTGAGATCAACTTGTTGGTTAATTTGTAACCTCATCAATCAGCAGGAGGTTAACAGTGGGGACTCGGTTAACCTTGGCTCCGAAGTCTAAAGTGTGTAGCGTATGTAGGTGTGTGTATGAAAGAAACAGGAAGAGAGAGGGGGAGGGAAGAAAAGCGAGAGAGAGGGAGAGAGAGGGAGAGAGAGAGAGAGAGTGAGAGAGAGAGAGAGAGAGAGAGAGAGAGAGAGAGAGAGTGAGAGTGAGAGAGTCTGTGTGAGAGTGTTCGAACCTGTCCTGCATGCTTCTATGCATCTGCACACATCATGCACGTCTGTGACAGGTCACTGTGATTGTAAACCCTCTGACAAATTGTGTAATGGATATTTATTGAGAGAAGTGTTTGATAGTTCCCATCAATAACTTAAACATTTATACCATTGTGCTATATACCATTTTCTGCATGCTATTGCTTTTAAAAATCAATAAGCAAAACATTTGATGTAAGAAAACTGAAAATTCAAACAAATAAAAAGTGAAAAATATAAAGTTTTAACAAAGAAAATCACATTAAAACAGAAAAATTCAAACAGAAAGTCACTGGAAAGTGATTCATTAAATACACAAATGACAAATTTACATCATTAGATCTCTGATTTGTTTTATGTACATACAATTGTATACAGTGTAAAAAGAAACACATGACGAAATGGACGATTCAAAACATATGAGGTATACAAGTAAAAACGTGTACTGAATAAGGCTCTTCCATTCAGTGATTATCAGGCAAAAATGAAAAGAAACTAACAGATGAGACAAATCAATAAAAAGGATAAAGTCCCAGAAGGCTCTGGGGCTGACTAATAACAATGGCTTTGCAATGGCTAATAAAGAGCCGTGGCCACTCTTTCATTTGGTCCTCTCATCTGTGTGAATCTCACACTTGTGGGCACACCGGTAGTAAATCCCTTCCCTAAAAACCTACAGCTAACGACTAGCGGCATCTTATAGTTGGTGAAAAAGTACTGAGATGGGCTTCTTTTTTCCAGTTTTTCATTTGTGCGTGCATTCTCATGTCCACATTTACACTACGCATTCTGTAGACATCAAAAAAAAAAAAAAACGAGGAGGAAAAATAAAAACACATTCGAAGAAAGGGTCAATTTCCCTAAATTGGAATGTACCGTAGAAATCAGACAAAACAAGCATTCGAGGATCGTAGTGGAGTCGTCGGGTCGGGTGTCATCGCCGTGAAGTCTCCTCTGGTCCGTCGCGTCATCGTAGGTTAAGATTGGTGTCTTTGTACGAGGAAAACCTATGAATCTTTTCTTCTTTTTTTCTTGTGTTATTTTTCTCTTTTCGTTTGGGAATACTCGGAGGACATCAAAGTGGAATCAGAGTGCGAGCTGCACTCCTCAGACATGACTGGTGTTGTGAGGACATCCCTGTAGAGGGCGCTGCGAGGCTTCCTTTATTGAGCCGTCTCACAGGAAGGACACGCATGGACAAACACGCCGTATCCATCCAATGATATCCACCTGCCTCAGTTAGTGAGCTTTTACTGTAACACAGATCCCAGGAGGATTTCTGTGCAAGAGGAAGGAAAGTAGGACTCTACCTCCCCCTCCCCCCCCACACCTCCTCCTCCTCCTCCTTCGCTAACAGCATCCTCATTATTGACCACCGTCCTCCTGAAACAAAAAACAAAGCAAGATGTAAATGATGACTGGAATGAATTACTTGTAACTCGGCAATATGTGATCCACCGAAACAAAGGAGAACACATAATTGCTTCTACTGTACACAGGGAAACAGATTTGAATAATACACAGAAAAATGTCTGCAGAAACCTAGAAAGGTTTGGGCCGGGGAAAATCCTCTCTGTTTCAGGAAGGCCACTCCAGCCCACACTGACACAGGCCAAAGCCCTCTGCTATGTTTATGTCACGGCTCAGCGGGCCCGCCCCTCCCACTTCGCCGGCTGCTCCAGCCTATCACGGTCCTGCGAGTATCGGCAGTAATCCACTGAGCCACTGAGTCTGGTTTATCTCTACATTTTCAACCTCTGAATCCTCAGACTGACCACGGACGGAGATGAGCGTCATGGCCGGTCGATTTAATCCAAATGCCGCCACAGACGGAGCAAAAGCCGGGCGGAGGACCGCCGTTTCCCTGAGCTTCGATTTCAGCAGTGCCAGTGACTGTTTTTGATGGGTGCTAAATAAAGTGCCTTGAAATCTGCTTTATTTGCACTCCTGTAGTGTTGCATCATTGAGCAGAATTTGTTCATTAGTCCGTTGGACCGTGTGATGAACAAGGCAAACCGTGAGTCATGATTCTGTGGGCCTGCATGTGCTCCTGCCCCTGTGCGACTTGGCGTGTGTGACATTAAAGCCAAGCCGCAGTTAGCTTTCTGGAGCTAATTATAGCTCGGTGTGCTCGGCCCCAGATTATTGGAGGTGTGCAGAATCAGAAGGTAAACCATACAAGTGCTGACCTGCTTTATTCCAGGCCGCAGCCTTTAACCTCTGCAGCACAGAGGTTCAAGCGGGTTGCAGCCTGAAATAGTCTGTGACACTGCAGCAAACTGCAAGAGATGTGAAGCGAGGCAAAAAACACAATTAATGAAAAAAAAAACACCTCCATTTAGTCAATCAGTGATCTCACTCATGAGCATGGCGATGCATGAGAACGTTCTCCTGTCTGTTAACAACTCACCTTTGGTCTGATGAGGACTCCGACGTCTTTGCAATCACCCTTCTGGGACCGTGCTGCTGTCAAAGCATCCTCCTGCATGCAGGCCTCTGCAGCCCTCCACTCATGTCTTGTAACACCATGCTGACGAAGCGATCGCCCTGATTTAATTCACTCCTATCATGGGTCCATGTCTGGGGAATTCAGTGCTGACAAGGCATCCTTTGATTCCAGCTCTGTTCAGTAATTTGGGGTAAAGGTACAGGCAAAGGTACAGCCAATCAGTTCAAATATACAATCACTATTAAATGAGTCATCACTTCACTTGAGGCGTCTCATTATGCAGACATGGTGGATGTTAATCTATGTAAATATACAGCTGACTGAGCACTTAATCCATTCATTAAAATGTGACAACATCTTGTGTTTCCGCAGCTTAACGTCTCATTATTGTCCCAAATATAACAAAACTAACGAGGGAAAACGCCACGTGTCACCGCTGACCGACAAGTTGCTGCATTAGTTTAACAGAAAGTGTGAACACCTTGATGAATGTTTCAACAGTTATTTATGATGACATGAACGTTAGCTGTTGGACCAGGATGGATCGCACAATATAACACTGCAGAATGAGATCAAAACAAAAAAACAGACAATAAAAGCTTTCATACTCACTGACGAACTCGGCGTATTCCTTTCTTTCTTTTTTCTTTTGTGTGAAATTGTTTATTGTAGTTTCATAGGTTTTTCCGGAACAAAGCGACCTCTCCACGTCATCGAAACTCTTCATTTCCTAAAAGATAAAAACCCACAGATGATTCAAAATGAACAGAGGAAGAAAAAAAAACAAAAGTATTGTCATCTTCCATGAACAGCATCAACCTAAAAAACAGCAGTACTCCTGCCGGGAGTACTGTTGCTTAGCACCAGTTACCTTCACTCCTGCCGGGACGTCCATGCTGTCTCACACTAGCACACTAACTCACATGTGCCCACATATCACAATATGCCAGTAGTCTGTCACACTATACATCTGCTATGCATACGTTTTGCACTGTGGAGTCTGTGTCTATTCCTAACACACACCTACCTTGTCAAATGTATCAATTGTGTGCCTTTGTTGACTACTTTACTGCCAATTTGCATCTCATAATCAAACATTTTTTATTTCTTATTGAACTTTAACCTTACCAGAGTTTGTCAGTCCTATATGTAGTACGTTCCCTTTACTCCCTAAGTTTTAGAGACTATTTTACTTAATTTACTTCACCTCGTTTCCTGGTGTTTGCTGACGCTCTTTTTTGTTTGCCTTTGCTGTGCTCGCCTGCTGTATGTGCATTTTATTTGGCCCCCTGGTAATAGATAAAGTTTTTTGAATTGACTTGAATTGAATGCTACCAAAGTAAAGAGAATTTAAAACATTTTTGGAGTAACAAATGACAGTACAAAAAAAAATCACCTAGAATCCACTTACCCTCCTCTCCTCAGTTCACCAAAATGAAGTGAACTTCTTCCCGAGGCCAGACAAAGCTGAGGGAATGGTGAAGGAGTCAATGATTAGAAAAGCAGTAATCCCAACATGAGAATCTACTCTTAAAGAGATTTGAGGTTTTAATTTTTTGACCTACTCTTCTCTCTACACAATTGCTTTATGGCATTTAATAGTATCTGTAGGCTACAGCAGTTTTATTGCACACTTCGTGACCGTACCATCTCCCAGCTTCCCCGCCTGCTCTGCTGCCCCTCCTTGCAGGATTTTGGTGAGAACATTTTCCCCTTCAGCAGGAGGCTGGCCTGCTGCGGCGCTGCCGATACCACCTGGTTTGCTTCCGATCCCAACGGGAGCAGCCTTGGAGCCTGAAGGCAGAAAATGAAGAATTACCATCTCTCTTGAATATGTCATTTATCCCCTGAAGATTTCCGGTTTGGTCAAACTGACACTTACCAATGCCCGTCAGAGGGGGCGTGGCTATTTTTGTGGGCTGAGGTGCTGCTGGGACTCCTGCTGGAGCCTTCATTCCTGTGGTAGCTGCTGCAGGCGTCGCATCCATTTTTGTCTGCAGAAAATCAAGTCGATGCACATATTAGGTGCAGACCAGTGTAATTGTTTCATCATTCCTGCATTGTGTATTTGCAGATTATTCCTAACAGTCCGAACTTTCAAAAAGGTGTCCCTATTTCATTTCTTAAGGAATATCTCAACACAAAATACAGCAGGTGCTACTTTTCACCAGCATAATTGAGTAAAAGTAGTATTTGATCAACCTACCGCAGTAGGTGGCTGTCCTGCTGCAGACCCAATCCCTGCCTGGCGTCCTTGCGGTGGTGCTTGGCTGGGTTTGGGCTGCTGCTGTGCAGGCGCAGCTCCTACAGAAGTTGCTGTGGGTTGATTGCTCTGCTGGGTCTGGCCATGTGGCATGGGTTGCTGCTGTTGTTGCTGCTGCTGATGTTGCTGTGCACTCTGCTGCTGCTGCTGCTGCTGCTGCTGCTGCTGCTGTTGATGAGACTGTTGGGTACCGTCGAGTGGTTCAGAGCTGGGATGTCTCCCAGACTGGCCCTGACTCCCCGTACGCTGCTGTGCAGAGTGACCTTGAGGTGGTTGTTGTGGCTGTTGCTTGGACCCAGGTGCAGAAGGATCTTGTCTCCTGGAGGCAGTGCGATCTCCTTGTGGCCTCTGGCTCCTTCCCCCTGTGCCGTGGTGATGTCCGGGGGAGTCGCGAGAGAAGTCTCCTGAGTTTCTTGGGCTTCCCTGGGCGGAGCGGGAGTCAACACCACTTCTCCTTTGTGCAGAAGAGGAGCCCCTGCCGTCAGCGCGGCCAGATGGGTCTTTGGGGTGTGTCCTGGAAGAGCGCGAGGACCTTGGGTCTTCTGAAGCGTGTCGAGACGAGCTGTGTCTGCCAGAGCTGCTGCCGTGATGGCGGTGCTCCCGTGATGCTGAGGATGGGTGGCGTTGCTGGTTGTACTCATCCTGCTGACCATACTCCTCTGGAGGCTCATCATAGTCATGGTATGTGTGTTTGCTGCGTCGGCCTGTGGACGAGTGACCTCCACTACCATGATGTCTTGAGCGATCCGAACGAGCCTCCCGTGGCTTCTCAAACCAGTCAGTCTCTTCTTGGCCCAAATGATAGGCTTTTTAAAAGACCAATAAAAACATCATCAATCACAGTTCTGATGTAGTGAGCAGAGTCGCATGCACATTGATCCCATGCTAAGAACGAAAAACATGCTCCATACTCCAGAGCCATGCAGAGACTTTAGGAATCCAATCAAATGAAAAACCAAACAGAAAAATGAAAAGGAAAAAAAAATCCCACCTCACATTAAAAAACGACGCATGCAAAACATGAAAAAATGTATTTGGCTTCATATATCACAGGGAGCACTCCATAAAAAATGATAAGACAAAAACAAAAGAATGATGCTCTTCCCCAGACTTGGCATGCAGTCTCTTCAGCATTCCTTAGAGGTGGGAAGAACCAAATACAACACCAATAATTTAGCACCAGTTACCTTCACTGTCAGACACAGCACAGTGCATGTCATCAACGAGATAAGGGTCGTCAGGTTTATAGACATGACTCCTGGGTAAGTCCTTCTTGTGATGGTCCTGAACATCTGGCAGTGAGTGGCTGGAGCCGTACTGGTTTCTCACATCATGGGCCTCTGGGATGCCCGAGCCCCTGCCAATGCCAACAGGCTTTCCAACGGGACTCAGTGGGCTCTCCTCCTCCGAATTCTGGTTTCGCATTGGAGGCCTTCCACCTCGGCCACCCCTCTGGGAACGCTCCATGGCATCTCTTTCATAGGATTTACTGCGGTGGCCAGTGCCGTCTCTGGAGGATATCTTGTCCATGCCGTATCCAGTAGACCTGGACCGTCCAGAGCTGTACATGCGGTCCTCCTCTTCGAGACCCTCTCTACTGGTGCCATAATATTTCTGCTCATCATACGGTCTTTTCTTCATCCCATAGCTGCCATCATCTTGAGCTTTTTTAGATCTTGACACAACTGTGCAGGTACCTCCCGTTGATGTTGTCATTGTGTAAGATGCAAGGTCTGATTCCACATCACGTGCTTCTTCAATTGGGGAAAATTTAGAAATCTTCTGCTCCATCCCCTGCTTCCTGTGCTTGCTACGTTTAGACGAGACTACAGCAGGTGCGAGATTCTTGGATGAGAGCTTGTGGCCACTAGAGCTGCTCCGTGATGAGTGCTTGTAATCATCATAGTAATATGAAGACCCTCCACTAACTGTGGTGCTGGTGCGGCTGTCGACTGCACCCTGATAGCCGGCTGTGCCTGTGGGTCTTCCATAAGCATCCACGGACTCATCTTCAGGCCTGCCGTAGCCACTCCCTCGCCCAGAGCCGTTCTCGCTGCGATATCGACCTCCTACTGGATGACCATGAGCATCAGTGGGCTGGCCAGCGTTGTCCTTTGTCAGCTCACTGATGTCATCAATCATCACATAGTTCCTCGGGATGCTCTGCTCCAGGTTGGAAGTGTACATACCATCTGCAGCATAAGCAGAGGTTGGGCTGTCCACAGAGTGGGTCAGACCAGGCTCCGGGGGTCGGTATTGCCCATAAGCATTGCTATAAGCTGAACCAAAGCTGGTGTCTGGAGCTGAGGTGGCCACTGACACTGCTGGGTTGCTGATAACCTCATAGTTGGTGGGAAGTTTTTGTTCAAGGTCGGCCAAAGAGGTCTGTCTTGGTCTCTGATGAACTGTCAGGATCTCTGCCTGGGGCTGGTAAGAGAGGCCGGGTTGGTACGAACTATGGGTGGGGTACGGGAGACTCTGTCCAGGCATAGGCTGACCAGGTGAATGGAAACCCTGATGCCCATGCTGCTGCATGCTGATGTCCGTCTGGTAGGAAGACTGGGCATACATGCGAGAGGAGTAGTTCCCTTGGTTCTGGTAGCCGGCTGGTGGGGGGTGGGGCTGGAAGGTTCCTGGTTGAGGTCCTGAGGATGAAGGGTACTGAGGAGGTTGGAAGCCTATCTGTTGGTATGCAGAACCTGGCTGCTGTGTCGACGGCTGACTTTGGGGGTAAGGATATGACATATACGACGAAGTTGAGGGATATTGGGGTGTTGCATTGAGGTCATTAGTAAACTGGCTCAGTGGTGCTGTGTTGGGCCTTGTCAACAAACCATTCGCATCAAAGGTCCCAGTTGCAGCAGCCAGCCTGAGGTTATTGAGCTCACTGTCTGACATGTAGTCCCGAGCATCACCCATACACCGCAGGTAAGCCAACTCTCTCCTCTCTCTTTCCTTCACCATGGTCTCCTTCCGTTGGGTGATACCCAGCTCCAAATAGCGAAGCTTGGCATCGATCTCTTTCTCCTCCTCTTCCAGTTCTGCCTGCTGCTTGCGCAGCTTCGACGACTCTTGTTCCACGGCTTTCAGTTCACTCAGCAGGCCGGCCTTGGTGACTCCCTGGGCAGGTCTTGGAAGCACCCTCTGGGGCATGCCAGGAGAGCTGTACATTTGTGCTGGAGTGACAATGGGGAGCGGAGACTCCTCTGGAGGGGGGCTGGGAAGAGTCCTCTTTACTTTCCTCATCAGAGAGTTCTGCTGCTGCTGCAGGGAGGCCATCTGCTAGGAGAGGCAGAGACACATCAGCAAACACCAAGCTATAAACAGAATGTGTTTATGTAAATTAAACTCATTACTGTACACTCGGTACTCAAAGAGGGTCTGCACATTTTTTCATTCCAAGACTAAAGTGGGGACCATTCAGCTTCATATCTTGTCAGACTACCCAGCATTAATTGAACTATGCACTACAGCAGAGTTAACTCAATTAGCGCCTCAGCTAACATAGATTAATTCTATTATACTGATTACACTCTTGATCCAAAACACACCGGGGGACGTTTTCATTTCAGACCAAATCCCAATTGTTTAGTGAACTGTCTAGTCAGGGAATTCAACAGAAAACATCATTCACACCTATTTACATTGCAACTGAAAAAAATCCTGTTACCTATTATGG
The DNA here is from genome assembly GCA_032274725.1 of Malacoctenus triangulatus. Classification (NCBI taxonomy): domain Eukaryota; kingdom Metazoa; phylum Chordata; class Actinopteri; order Blenniiformes; family Labrisomidae; genus Malacoctenus; species Malacoctenus triangulatus. Next base: position 10,611,937 of record JAUESE010000080.1, read on the forward strand.
CAGGAAAACTGAAGATAAATAACATGTCAGCCAAACCTTCCACGACTACCGTTAGTACACAGCAATTGTGCTATCATGATTAAAATTATGCTGAATACAGGGGGGTAAAAGTCAACATTTTCTGATGGTATGAAACAACCAAAAAATGTTTGAGCAGCATGCAAACAAGAATTTCCAATTGAAAAAGTAAGATGAAGTCTCAGTTTGCTGATTCTGTTGTGTTAGTTACAACAAATATTTACAGTTATGTTTGGTTCTTTTGTATCCTCAAAGTGTCTAAGTATTGCATGCAGCAAAAAGCTGAAAACAAATCTGATAACAACACAATTCAGACCATTCCTATGCTAAACTATTACTTACAAAATGGATGTGTTGTGTAGATCCATTGAGATATTGTTAAGCATCCACAAAAGAAACATGTCAAATTCTATTACTAGAGATCAGAGGTTAACATGTAAGAAGCTTCTTAGATTGTTAGTCTAAGTGCAGAGCATCGTTCATTCACTCTGACCTGCTGCTAACAATCAGAAAAACAGCAAAGCAGTACCAGGACCCTTCTACACTGTGCATCCCTGTGGCAACACTTTAGGGTTTGCCAGATTTAGAAGCCATGGTAGGAAGACAGAGAGAGAGAGAGAGAGAGAGAGAGAGAGAGAGAGAGAGAGAGAGAGAGAGAGAGAGAGAGAGAGAGAGAGCGAGAGAGAGAGAGTGGAGGGGGGAGAGGTAAGGAGTGAGGAGGGAGGAAAATAGGAGGAGAGAGGGGGCAGGGAGATTGTAAGGGAGAAATCGGAGGGAGGCGGGGAAATGGAGGGAGGGAGGGAGGGAGGGAGGGGGACGGGGGAGGGAGAGAGAGGGGGGGGAGAGAGAGGGACAGACGGAGATGGGGGGAGAGAAAGAGAGGGGGGAGAGAGAGAGAGAGAGAGAGAGAGGGAGGGAGAGAAAGGTGGGGGAAAATAAGGAGTGCAGGGAGTATAATGTGGAGGAAACTAAAGGGGGAGATACAGCAGCAAAGCTTTGCTGGCACGGCGAGCTGCTCTTATGAGAACATTCTGTCACTTGCTTGATGCCAGATCCTGTGTGATAGTGCCCACACAAAGCATTATGTTTGCATTTGTCTGTCCGTGTGTTTGTTTATGTATACATACAGTATCTATTTAGTGCAGAAAAGAATCTTGTAACTTTTAAAAATAGAACAATAAAACGTCCAGAAATCTTATTTGACGGAAACTTTAAATGCAAATTTGCTTATAGATTCACTAGAAATTACAGGCCCTCCTCTGTGGGCATTTATGCATCAGGATGTGTGTGTATGTGCATGTCTTTGTGTATGCTCTACATTGTGCTTTTAAGCACTGTTACATTTTTGCGTTAAAAATTGCCACACAAACGTTCGTTTGATATCTTTTAAAATGAATCAGTAACTTTAATTCTCACTGTTGTTTTTTCTTCTTGGGTTGTACTGATTTATTTTTAACAATGGATTTACAGTCAAATTAAATAGTTGGTGTAAGTCTTGTAAGAAAATTGTAATTCAGTATACTGATATTTTTCGACAGGCTTCATGATAAAAACTGCAAATGAATAAAAGTAAAATAAAGAAAAAAATTGGAAGAGATATCGTACCTGACTGTTGGACAAAGCTTGTTGATGATATGGGGAGAACCTGTTCTTTGCAGGGTCCTCTGACGTCGGGCTGAGAGGTTTAGGATCCGACATGGAACGCTGCACACTCTTTATAGGCCTTGGCAGGGTCTGGTGCCGCTGAGGTGATTCAGCAGTGAACGCTTTCTGCTGCGGTGTTACATGGGCCTTGTTGAGCTTCTCCTGGGAGGCAAAAGTTGTCTCGAGCATGCGGTGAGGAGACAGTGGTGATACTGGGGAGTAAAGCACCTGGGGTGATTTGGGGGGCTGGCGAGATGGAGACTCATTTTGCTGCTGATATCCAATGTCCAAGGGGTCGGGTTTTCTCCTCTCGAACTTTGCCACTCCTTGGAGTCTCGGAGTGGTTGGATCAGCTGTATTTGCGCCTACTATGTGCAGGCTTGTCGAGTATGGGCTGATCGTTGTAGGGACGCTCAGTTGAGGTGCAACCACACCCTGAGAATGAGACTCAGGTTCTGTCTGGCACGCCAGACTTTCTCCTTTGTGGGTCCTTTCAGGAGCCGCTATATAGTGCAAGAGGTCAACCTTTGAGGTTTCTGCCATGGTGATGTGGATTGCAGGTGAAACCCGTCCCAGCTGATCAGACTCTGTTTGGCATGATGAATCATTCGTGGTTTGAATCGCGATACTTGAAGAAGCCACTTTCGATGACCCATCTGATTTTGCCTCACCACTAGATTCAGAGTGCTTGGACACACGTGATCGCCTGCGTCGCACTGGCTGCTGGTCCCATTCTCCCTGGTCTTCCTCATCAGTCTGCACACTGCAGTCAGCAATACGTCTTGTTCTCCTGCGCCTGTTCATAAATCTCTCCTCTCCGTCTTCATCATCCGTTTGGACACAGCTATCTGTAATGCGCTTCACAGAGTCGTCCTCTGAGCCATCCCTCAGCCGAGGCATTGAGTTTTGCTTTTTCATGATCTTGGAATCTGCCTGTTTGTCACTGGTTCTCAAAGACATTTCTGAAGCTGAGCTTTGGATAGGTCGAGCAGCCACCACAGCTTGGACCACTTGACCATCCTGCCAAAACTGAACACTCTGCCCATCCTGCTGAATCACTCTCCCACTCTGGTCACAGATAATAAACCCTTGAGAGTGCCCTCCGCCAACAACCACCCCTTGTAAAGCACCTTGGGCAGATGTCGCTGCAGCTGCGGCTGCAGCAGAAGCAGCAGCAGCCTCAGCTGCAGCAGCCGCCGCCGCTGCCTCCACTGCTGCGGTCTTTTGCCTTTTCTGCTCTTCAAGCTGCTGTTGAAGCTGCTGTTGAAGTGACTGAATTTGCTCGAGTTGCATTCTCTGCTGGGCAAGTTGTTCTCTTTGCATGATGAGCTGAGTCTCGCGCTCTGCCTGCTGTTGTTGTAAGACTTGCTGTTTGATAGTCTGCAGTTCCTGAATCTCACGTTGAACGAGTAGCTGTTCTTTCTCGCGGTGGCGCTGCAGCTCCATGCGATCCCTCTCAAGCTCCTCGTGGAGTCGCAGCTGTCTTAGTTTCTCCAGTTCCACCCTCTCTCGCTCTAACTGCAGCACATGCTCTTGTTGCGGATTCAGTCGTTCATCTTCCTTGCCTTTCTGTACATCCGAAGGAGGAGAGAGTTTGGTGTTTGGTGTTAGGGCAGTAACGTGTGCCGCTGCTTGTGACTGGCCTTGTGGCAAAGCTAATGCTTGAGGCTGACTAATTGGTTGAGCTTGAGCTTGTGTTTGAGTCAAAGACAATGGTTCAGTTTGGACAGGTAACTGTTGTGGCTGCATTTGAGCCTGCACAAGTGGCACAGTTGGAGTTTGGCCTTGAGCTTGGGGGAGGGAGGAAACACTTTGTGGCGTAAGCTGAGTTTGATCTATTTGCTGGCCTGTGGTGCTTTGCATACCAGGTACAAGTACAGTTTGTGCTCCTAAATGTGCTGCGGTTTGGTTTGGTGGAATGGTTGCAGTTGTTTGTGCAGCGACTGTTGTCAAGGGCTTCCCAAGGTACATGGGAGTTTCCTGGTGTGAACTGCTTACTGCAGGCAAAGCTCCTGATGGTGCGGCTGAAGTGGGGTACTGGTTAGGAGAGGGGTAGGAATAAGGGCCCTGTGTGGACAGAGGCATCCTGGGACTAACTTGAGGCAACCTGGTAAGACTAGCCAAAGGTACAGCAGTTACACCTGTTGGGTACGGTCTGTAAATACCTCGAGGCATTGGACGCATGACAGAGGCAGGCTGTGTGGTAATTGGCAATGTGGAAGCTATAGGAGTGTTTATAGTGGAATAAATCATGCCATCACCTCCTCTCATAGCAGCAGGGTACAAGGCGCGTATGCTTGCTTGTCTAGCATTGATCAAATTTGTTAGTGTTTGCCCATTGGCTGTTGGTCGTCCATCTGGCCCATAAAGCAAATTTGCTCTGATTGACGCTAAGCTCTGCTGGAGATTCAGCCTTGCTAGAGTTCCACCCCTTCCAGCTCCATAAGGTCCCAGTTCAGGGTTATTAGCATACCGGCTGAACTGGTCCACTGAGTTCAGCGCAGCACACATACGACTGATTTCCCGAGCAGTGGTGGCACTATACTGAGCCAGATTAGAGTCCTGTGATACTGTCGGGTCTCTTGAATTGTAGGCATAGTCTGAGCTAATGTTTGACATGGAACCATATCTACGAAGGGGCAATGATGGACCCGTAAGATCTCCTTGGTGACGTAAATCTGTGTAAGAACCATACTGTGCTCCCATGCCAAGATATCCTGCATCATAAGCCTGATTCATACTACTCAGATCCACAGCCAGACCCCCTTGGACACTGTTTGGATAGTGCCCCGCGTCAGTCATGGAAGGCAGATTAGTATCAGACATGGAGGGCTGTATTCTTCCTGAGGGGACAGCAGGGGATTGATATGGTTTGTGTTCCTCTGTCATTCCTTGTGTCACTTGAGGCTGTTGTTGTTGGCTGACATTGTAATGTGGTGGATGGGGAGTATAGGTTGCTTGCGAGGTTTCAGAGGTGGGATTTTTATCTGAGGATACTGTCGAAGGCTTCTGAGTTAATGACCCTGAACAGGAACCAGCAAAGGGCAATTTGTAAACAACATCACAACAAGCCACTTGACTTTCTGGTTTAATCTGTCCGGTGAGATCCAAGACCTGAGGAGGGGGTGGAGGTTCCTCTCGCTTCACCAACTGAGTCACTGTGCCACCTTGTGCTGTGTTACTTTCATCAAGCTGAACCATCATGACGTGTTGCTTGCCCGTTGACAGGTTCACAACCGTTGGCTTGTTTTTAAGCTCTAAGGCAACTCCACCGTACATTTCAAGGGGAACGTTGGAACCAAGCGCCCCTGACACTGAAGGTGGAGCTAGCGGGGATACTCTAGGAATGGCACTAGCAGTCACAGCAGGCTGAGCACTACTTGTCTGGCTCACAACAAGGTCTTTTTTGATCAGGAGTGGCTGAACTTGATTAGCTAAATTGTAACGGGCAAAAGAGGATTGCTGATGGTGCTGCTGGAGCTGCTGCTCAAGAAGCTGTTGTTGCTGTAGCAGCTTCTGCTGCTGCAACTGCAATTGTTGCTGTTGTATTCCCAGGTTCTCCAAACAGGCGTCAATTTTAGGAATAGAAGGGTCACTAATCTGTGATTTGGTCTGTGTCAAACAAACAGCTGATCCAACGCCTTGCCCCAGATCCACACGATTCTGCAAAGGATCTCCATACACAACTGGTTGCTTGGGTTGGGACATGAACATTGAACCTGCAACTGTGACGCTAACAGTTGTTGGTGTTGATACAGATACGTGTGGTTGTTCTTGTGCATTTAGATTCATAATAAGTGGTTGGACTGCTGTGTGTCTACCAGAAGGCTGCTCTGCCCCTATCGAGTATCTTCTAGTGTCAGACGCAAGGGATGTCAGGTCCATGCCCTGATCTGTCATTATAATCGGAGCTGGTCTCATTGGGGCTCTCAGATCTACCACATTACTTCCTGGATGTGTTTGGCTCTGACCAACAACCATTGAGGTGCCTGAAATATTTGTGATTTTACAAAGAGATATATTTTCCATGGATCCACGACCGTGTGCATTTGTGGTCCCAGCACTAATGCCAACATTTACTTTTTCAACATGATGAGTCATCTGGGAAGAATGTTTCAGTGACTGTTGCCTTTGTGGTGACGTTGGGGGACTTGCTGATGGTGGCTGAGAGCTATACAGTGTTCTACAAGTGGCCTGTGTTGGTGAAGACAGAGGGGAAGTCGAAGAATTTACAGTGATAGGCTTTCCAGGACTAGTGGTTTCAGAGCCCAGAGTTATAACCATAACTGGTGAATCTTGAGAGGACTGCTGACGTATGAGACGTGGCGAAACTGCTCTCTGAGCTGCCTGAGCGCCATGAGGTGCAGTGGTTGATGTAGGCCCACCAGGCAAAGACGGAAGCTGTCTGCCACTCCCGCTTGTGGGTCGCACAGATGGTGTGTGTGTTGGGCTCTGTGTGGGGGACGTGGAAGGTGAGACTGGAGGGCTAGGACCTTTGAAAAGGGAAAACACCTTAGAGGTGAGAGAGGATGATCCAGGGTCAGGTTGGGCCTGTGTTGGCCTCTGGGAGCCTGCTCTGTTGCCAGCAGGCACTGTGCTACCTGCTTGCCTCGTTGTGGCAGGCTGTCCAACTTGGGCTTTGGTTGTGGCAACTCCAACAACACCTTCAATTTTGGCACTCTGTGTCATCATCCTGTTTTGTGTTTCTTTCGATAGATGCTGTGCTGCATGGATTCTGGGATCGCTGCCTGTTGAGGAAAAAGAAATAGGTGCACTAATTTGTGTCGGGCTCGAGCCGGGAGTAAGGACCGTTGTAGCTTCGAGATGTTTGCCATCGGACTGAGAGGAACCTTTTTGTTGATTTATTGTTTGTCCTTGCTTCTGCATGAGCTGTGCTTTCTTCATCATTTCTTCATAAACCTCCTCTGCACTTTTTAATGTTTTGTCAGATGGTGAAGTTGCTGAGGCCTTTTCTGTTGGCGAATAGAGTGATGTGAAAGTTGGAAGATTGAATTCATTCCCTGATTTGTAAAGTTTTCCACCAATTATCTCAAAACCTTCTGCCTCTGAGTCCATTGAGGGTGAGTATTCAGAACACGAAGACCTGTGGAGCTCCTCCATCTCTGCAGCCTGCCTCAGCTCCTCTGTTGGTGATGCATCCTCAATAGGGGAGAGGTTACTTGGTGGTGTCTTAGACCTTTCTCTGCGTCTCTGTGCACGCAGCTCCTCCTTATCCCTCTTCGTTTTCCGAGCAGTACTTCGGATCCTCTGTTGCTCTAAATCCCTCATTTGCTCTTGTTCCCTCAGCAGTTCTTCCTCCTCTCTGAGCTCATCCTCCTCGGACGAGTCCTCGATTGTAGGTAGCAGTGGACCGTGGGATCGATGTCGAGCCTTTCTTTGCTGTTTTGCCTCCTCGAGTCGCGCTCTACGACTGGGGCTGCTGTCGCTGTCATCTTCCATGGATGACACAGATGTAGGGGATGTTCCAGAAGTGTAGCTGGGAGTGGTGGCAGGCAGAGTGGATGAATATTCTCCCTTTGAACGCTCCTCCGGAGACCCAGTCAAACTCTCCATCTCAAGCTCCGGTTCTCGTAAGTCATGCTCAGAACTGAGCTCCATTTCTCGGTTGTAGCTGTTTGTGTTATTCAGCTCAATGGTTTTAAAGCGCCGAAGGCCTCCAGCCATGACAACATCTTCCTCTTCATTAGCCTTATAAGCACTGTCTGATGCTTTGGTGTCCTCCTCAAAACTATTAGAATGTTGAGAGAGTCGTCGCCTCTCTTTGGACAGATCGCCACTGGTTTTATGTGACTTTTTAGTTTTCTGGCTTCCATACTCTTCCAATTCTTCTTCATCAGCACTCATTTCCATTATTTGCCTCCTCATATAGTCTTCATCTGTTGCTTCTTTATGTGACTTCTTCTGTCGCACAGGCAATGGTGAAAGCCCACTTTCACTGCTGTCCTCTACATAATCATGCCGAAGTTTACAGCTGAGGTCATCCTCTGATTCATCCCTTCCTGCATCATCTTCAGGACTGTATTCTCTGTCCTGTCCTACAGACAGCGAATGAGGTCTATGTTTCTGGTCTAACGCAGTCTTTGACTCCAGCAGTGGTTTCATGGAGCTCTCTAACTTGGTGATTTCAGACGGGATGGAAGCGCCTCTTTCATTGAGCTTGATCCCTTCTTCCCGAATCTGGCCTACGATTTCTCCTTGAGAGCTGGAGATCCCGTCTGAAGAATATCCAGTGTCACTTAAACTCTGGGTGCTTGATTTGTTGTAATCCTAAAGAAAGACAGAAAGAACAAGAGAGAGGTCAGAGTCAAAAAAGGCATAAAATTCATCCTAAATTAACTCATAGAAAAGTCTATTACAAGCTTCAGTGCACATCTTGTATCCCACTATTTTATACACCCATCAGCACTGACACTTAAATGAGCATTTTCTTTTTTAGCTAATTAAGAGTAAAATCACCTCATACAGATTAACTTGTTTTTGACAGAATGATATTGAGAATTTGATATTTATAACAGTATTCAAACAAACAGATCAACAATTTAGGCAAAAATCAACCCAAATATTTGCTGTATATGGCATTTAAATTTGAGAGATGAAATAAATTTGACTTTTTTTTTTACCACAAAAACTTTTTTTAGGAAAAAAAGCCTGAAAAAAGCAATAATGTTGAGATTAATATGTAATGCTTTTGTGATTCTCTTGAATTATCAACCATATTCAGATGATTCGGGCTGAGTTTGCCTATTGAGTAATATGTACATTGAGATGGATTATTACACTGACACAGAGTGAATATAACAGACAGTTGAACATACAAACATCAATAGACAAATGTCATCTGGTTACATGCGCGATTCTCATCATTGATGCATTCTCCATCGCATTCTTCGATTCGCTGAAGAATAACGGACATGCTGTGAATGCTTGAAACATCATCACAAAGTGTCACAGTGAACAAAAAACTTGCATTAGTTACAAACGAAATAAACAATGACAAGAAAATTTGATCATGAAGAAACCAAAGAAGATAAAAATGGACATAATGATGTTCATACAAATGAATTCACTCACAGAAATAAATACGCAATAATATCAACTGAAAAGGTGATGATAACTAGTACTGACCAACTTAAAGAGTACTGAGGAGTAAAAAAAAAAAAAGAAAACATGATAACAATTTAAAGCTGCACTGAAGGAATTGATGACTGAAAGAAAATATCTCGGATGGACTTTAAAGCAAAACAACAAAGAAACAAAAAACAGAGACGAACATGATGATTAGAAAATGACTCCAGTTATTTGAATGGAACAAAAAATCAAACTGGTGATTCAAAAAGAACAGGTGAAAGCGATCAGGTTGCAGGTAGCTCACTTCATGGTGTCTTGACTTCTTGACTTCATCTTCATCTATCTTCATGTCTTTTGGAGAAGTGACAGTCTCTGATAACGCCTTTTTCGGTGAGGCTTTGACGTCTTCTTTTAGAGCTTTGGATGCGACTTTCGTCTTCTCCTGGTTTTGGGGCTGTTTGCGCACCTGGTTGTTACCTGTGGGCTTAGACTGAGTGGGTGCTGATTTTGAGGGAGTGGAAGAGGTTTTGGCATGGTTGGGTGCAGGTTTACCAGGGGTGGATGAGGCCTTGGTACCGGAGGGGTGAGAAGGGCCCTTCGTCTGAGCCGAGGGCTGGACAGATCCTTTTGCCTGAGTCAACCCTTTGGCCTGACCCGGGCCCTTCGTTTGACCAGCAGGCTGAGGGGGGCTTTTACTTTGAGCATGGGATTGATTTGGACCTTTACCTGGACCGGGTCCTCTACTCTGAGCTGAGGGTTGTGCCTGACCTTTAACTTGGGAAGATGGCTGGGTTGAACCTTTAGCTTGAGGAGTAAGTTGGGCAGAGCCCTTGGTTTGAGGAGAAGCTTGACCGGGCCCCTTTGTTTGGGGGGCTGGCCCAGCCTGTTTCACACTAGAGAGAGGGCCACTTACTTGAGGACCCACTGGTTTCAGTTGTTGTTGATTTGTGACCCTCGGCCCTGCAAGTTGATTGGGCCCTTTCTGCTGAGGTGGTTGTTGATTGGTTGGAGTGGGTGAATGAGGGGATCCCATGGGTGGTGCAACAGGACCTGGAATATCTCCCAGGCTTCCCGACAGAGCTCTCTGAGTCTGGCAGTTCAAGCAGAGCCATTCTTTCTTCTAAAAAACAAGAGAAAAAAAACCACTGAATTAACAAAAGAGTGAGGAACATTTTTTTGCAACAAAACCATTGTGTGTATCATCAGAAAACTACAGATTTTTAAAAAAACAATCAATGGATTTTATACAACTCCAACAACAATTCACCATTTGTGTTCTTTATTTTAATTTAGCAGGAGGCATTGACCATAAAACCTTCATTCATCTATTTGTCTTCTGTGCCAAGTTTTTCCAAACAGGGGCTGCAGCAACCTATCTAGCAGAAACAAAGGTCACACCTAAAGCTTTGTAGAGTCACCAAAAAAACTGTCTTTACGTTGCTGAAGAGCAACCAATGCTCATGAACACAAGAAGAACATAAAATGTAAAGGCACAAAAGATGTATTGGCCAGGATGTTCAAATCAATGTTATGAGGTGACATCGCTAACCAGAGCACCGCAAAGCTGGAAGAAAAAGTTCCTGGAAAGCACCATGGGGGTCGCATCTTCCAAGAGTAAGATTCAGGTGCAAGATGACAATAAAAAGAGTTCTTGCTTTGTTTTTTATTGGACACATCATTTCAGTGCAATCAATCACTTCCCCAAGAAAGAAATGCAATGAACAAATCAGATGAAGTTGATATCGGCAGTGGTTTCCAACCTCTAGTGAGGGAGCCTTTAAAAGGGGGGAGGCAAAAGTAATGTGGGAGACTTGAGGCTTTAAACTGAGTATTTCCCTTTGGGATAGCCTGACTTTCATTTGCAGGGTGCTAAAAAATGATCAAGCATTTCGTCCTTTGACTGAATAATCAAATTACGAAAAACACGCCTGACGCTTTTGAGATTTACACCGACAACACATTTCTTGACTCGTGTTTGCGATGACTGATAGGTACATGAATATAAATGTGTCTGTTGGTCCCATAAATTAAATCAAAATGTTGTTGCTTTAGAAAATGGCCACAGAGTGCCAAGGACTTAGTAAAGCCAGCCTGAACAACTGAGTATTTGAAAGCCTGTCCAAACAAGGCCTTTCATCTCTTCATGAAGACTTAATCATTTGACAACATTAAGCACTCTCCAACAGGGTACACAGAGGATGAGTGCAGTGTGAATACAAATGAACACATCTGTTATTAGATTGAAGGGGCACAACAGTCATTAGACCCTTGATGGAGCCCACAGCAAATCCTGTCTGCAGGAGCGGGAATCGCCCTTCACAGCCACCATCACCGAGACCTGTGTTCGGTCAGTCTGTCGTTATGGATTGTGACAATGCTGGAAATCTGTGACAGAAGCTATCGAAGGCAGGATATTAACATAAACAGATTCAATTTCAGGTCGATGCTGGAGATCAATGAGGCAGCTCAGTGGATAGAAATGGTTATATTACAGGTTATGAAAAGTGAAAATAGAAGAGAGGGCCCCATGATTGTTCCACAGACCGCTGCCAATGATAATCATCTGTGTCTCGGGCCTGAAGAGTGTCCTTGGGTCAAAGACTTCTGCAACAATACAAATAACCACATAAACACCTGAACTGATGATTATCGTCTCTCTGATAATCCTTTTCTATTGGTGTCTTGTTTTCAAAAGCCAAAATATGGAAGATGAGATTTAGAAACAAACTCCCCAACATTTGATAAATCTAAACAATGCAAGTGCTTTGTGCCTGCATCACAGGACATCATCATGGCGGTAAAGTCAAGATGTCACTGAAGTTTTGCTTCTGAACAGACAAACTTGTGAAATGTCCTTAAATGTCTTTTTTCCAGTTTCAACAATCACATACAGTCAGTAATTGTAAATTGTTGAGAATTTGACATTACTGTGTTATTCAGAGGTGGAGGCTTGCCTGAAGAGGAACAAAATACCAGATTGAAAGTGAATTATATGCGGGGGAAAAAATAACAAAACAAGCTGCAACCAAAAACAAAGAGTGATTGACAGTGACGGTCATTTCGTCTTAACACGCTGCAAACTTCTTCCCAAAAATTCCAAGTAATAATATTGTATCACACCTAAAATCAGAGCTGAAAATAACTCATAACTCAATTCTAAAATCTTGTTTCTAGATTTCCTCTAAAGTATCAAGTATCAAAAGTCATTTTTCTTTTCAATTTTGATGTTTGCATGTTTGGGCTACCCTTCTTTGCAGCGCACCATAGAAGGGGTCTTAATCTGAAGACTGGGAGAAAAGCTTCTGATGGATGCGTCTCCAGCAGAGAAGTCTGGAAGTTGGACTCAGTCTGCCCTTTTCTCATCCTTTCTTACTAAATCTGTGTGGAGACACTGATCGGACCCAGTGTGAGTGAGAAACTGATTATGTCCTTCTTCTCAGCGCTCCCAGTGTGGCCTCCGCTTGGCTCGCGATGAAGGGTGGTAACACGCCACCACAGACCACTTTCACAATTTGTCCAGTTGAGCTGATTTGTGAACACGAAATAATCCTCGAATAATGGTTCGTCACAGGCTGACGTGGGTGGTAACAGACAAAGCTACAGCTCACATCGACCAGAGGGGGATAAGGAAGCATCACGAGGAGGAGGATGGAAAAAAGAGAAGAAGTGGCTGTAATAATCATAATAATGGTGGGGGTAAAGACAATGACTACAGAAGTCTATTTACTTAAAGTATTAGAGTCGTGTGCAAGGATATTAGGCAAGTGTGGAGAGAAGACATGACAAAAGAATGAAGTCTTGACGGTAAAGAGGAACACAACAAAACAAAATCTCTCTTTGATTCATTTTTATTTTAGTTCGTTATAAGAATAAAGTGATAAGACTTGGATTTGAAAGCATTCTTATTTTGCAGGATTATCCAACCTGCTTGAGCCTCTAACATGTGCCATTGTTATTTAGAGTAATTGATTTTTGTCAAATGATATTTACAAGTTCTCATGACTGTATTCAATTCAGCTTTAGTTATGTAGTGGCGATTACAACATAACACGGCCCCGTATATCATGTGGAGAAAAAAATTACAATATAGGAACAAAGTGCTGCTGCTTTACATAAAATAAAGATAATGCTATTTCTGCTTTTCCAAGCAGCAAACACAGAAGGCAAATATTTTTACCCCTTAATTGAGAGAATGAAGAAACTGGAATACAAAGGTGATTTGCAGTGAAACAGGAGGGTTGACGGGTTTACAGCAGCAATGCAGCAAGAGGTGACTCCCAAGAGAGACATGTGATTGCTGCTCAAGTATAAGTGCTCGGTTTATGAGATGTTTAAATTGAATACCATTCGAAACAAACCACATAATCAGTCACGATCTTCTCCAGCGAGTGAATTGGTACAGCGTCTTTACATAAACTAATTTCTCTGGCGGATCAAATTGTTGCTGTTTAGACTGAAGACAGCCTATAGACTTGGTCGAATAGGGCAAATCCATGAGTCAAAGTGTCCTTAAGCAAGACACTAAACCCACAACCACTGCCTTGCATGGAAGGGTCAACACCGGTGTTTGCTTGTGTGTTCTCTGTGAATGCGAGAACTGACTCGGACCCAGCAAACATACAACCGCACAATAACTCAATTAGAGCTCTTATGTAACGAGTGATAAATTATACAACTCTTTCCTCTAGAAAAGATGCAGCTTGAATCATGAATAGTGTGAAAATAAGCAGTTCACCTTGAAAAATAGTGCTGTAACCACCGTGTGGACAGCTACAGATAAAAGGAGATAAAGTAAGACCGTGGCCAACAGACGGGCAGGTCGAAAAATATTTCAACGAGAGCAAGAAAAGAAGAAAAATAAAATAAATGCTGGGGGGATTTCAAGGTGGTTGATTTAGTTGGAAAAAATATGATTCCCAAATGGAAAAACGATAAAAACATTGTGCATAATGCAACACAACAAAGGTTGACATGGTGACTTAATTTAAAATCCATGCTATTTGGGCTGATGCTATTCTCTGTTTATGATTAAAAAAAAGAAGCTGCCTGAATCCTACAGGAGTCTGGCATCTCAACTTAAACCATGGAGTGTGGTTGGAGCCATTGGCATGCCAAACAGACAGACTTGCTTTGTTTTCATATCTCTCAAGTGCTCTACTGAGAAGCTATATTTAAACAGGTGCAGTTGTCTCAGAACTAGCCATCTGTGCTGCTTCTTTCACGTCAAGCGACTGTGTGTTTGTGGACAGCTCGTCCGACCAACAGACAACCACCGAAGTTATGCAACAAAAATAGACAGCCAATACATGTTGTGTGTGTGCATGCGCGTGCGTTCGTACACGTGTGCGTGTGTGTGTGTGTGTGTGTGTGTGTGGTTATTGCACGCATCCATGCATATGATACCAAATAATAAAAATATTTCAGCCTCTGAAGTTTTGTCTCGCTTCACTGTACTTCCTCAAAACCACATCCAAGTCTCCTTTCTGGGCATGCTCATGAAAGCCGACTCTAATTAAACAGCTCAAATTAGGTACATATGGACGTTTTCTTTCGGCAGACCAGCTTTTCCTTTCTGTCTTGTTGGCACTGCCAAACTCCCCTCTTTGCTCCTGAATCAGCATAACATCAGTGCGTGGGTGAAAGGGAGAGAGGAGCGAGGCCAAACCGGAGCTGGGAGTAGCAAATTATTCATGTAGAGTGCTTTAGCTTGTACAGCAGTGAGCAATGTGGGATGTGCTTCCCACCTCTACCCACACTGTGTGGAGAAAATCAGGCCCGTGTAGAAAAAAAAAAAAGAAAAGAAAAAAAAAGAAAAAGAGCGAGCCTCTGTGCTGCTGAGACGGTCCTTTAATGCACCCTGAAAACAGAGCGACCGATTCACTGTGGTAATCTCCAGCAGCTCAATACACACAAATGCAACTGTGGAAAAACTACAAAGAGACGAGTAATTAATGTTTTGTTTAAACTATAGAGAATTAATTTGGTAAACACTTTTTTTGTTGGTTTTATTTTGTTTTTTTTACCATAAAGACACTGGCAAAGCTCTGTCTTCTTTTATCATCCTCTTTGTGGATTTTTTGGGAACATAGTGTGTGTGTGTGTGTGTGTGTGTGTGTGTGTGTGTGTGTGTGTGTGTGTGTGTGTGTGTGTGTGTGTGTGT
>JAUESE010000080.1:10705121-10717915 GCA_032274725.1 Malacoctenus triangulatus
GGCTGGTCAGGTGGGCACTGTGCTCCACTTGTGCTCCAATTACTCCCTAATAACCTGTGACTGTGCAAGCCCCATACCCCCCCCCCCCCCCCACACACACACACACACACACAAACACAAACACACAAACACTGGTTTATAGAGCACAGACAACAACAACACGCTCATTCAGTACATCCCTCATTCTCCTCCAACTCTTTCTCAGAGTCTTACATATTATACACTTCAGCTCTGACACGCATGATGTCAGTCAGTTCCTACAGTTCAGCCTTTTGGAACTGAAGTTCATTAAAGCTACATATGGACATGCTTCAGGGCGTTATTTGTCTTTGTGTATGTTTAATTTGTCTTCTTTTTGCTTTCAGCCATGGCTGTTACCTGGACTGTCCAGATGGTGGCAGTAACATTTGGTTTAAAAATGTCTTCAAAGAATTCATGTCTTTGACATGAATGTATTCAAATCTTTACTTAATGGCATCTTCATTTGTACTGGTTGTGCAAATGAATCGTAACACTACAGAAGAACACAACATAATTTCATCACTGCTCATATGTAAGACCTCACGCAAATACATATATGTTGTAAAATGACATAAAGTCAGATATCAACTGTTGCAACTGTTCCAACTATATTCCTGCAGTGTACCAGAGTATGTTTACTTTTTTTTATCCCTTGAGGCTCTCAGAAGGTATGTGCAAACTTTGTCAGTGTGGCCTCATGATATGGAAATCCAGGTTTGAACCTGGCAGGGCTTTTCTATTAGGAGTGTGCATGTCGATCTCACAGGTGTCACTGAGCTTCAGCCATGGATGGATGGATGGATGGATGGATGGATGGATGGATGGATGGATGGATGGAAGTAAATACTTTCAGCACTACGATGACCACTGGCTTTATTAAAATGCTCTGGGACTGTCCTTTGGATATGTGCAGTTCTTGAGAATTGCTCCTTTCTTTCTCAGTTCACATTTACAACAACCACACACAAATAAACAAAGTGAAGTGAATAGATGAACAGTGGTGTGCAACCATTTGCTGGTATCCTAGCATGTCTGAATGGTTTGAAAGTGACAGTGGAGATAAAGGAAGACATTTGATCGGCCATATTTGAGCCTTCAGGCTTGTTACTCTGAGTGATTTCCAAATGTCCTCTGATCAAAGATTAAACAGGATAATCTAGATCAAACACAGTCGACGGATCGTTCTGAAAAACTCCCTTTCCCCCTTTTCATATCAACTGATGTTCATCAGAACACTGAAGTGTAATGTGTGAGGCTGAAAATCCAAATGTGACCCTGTGAGACTGTTTCACAAACTGTCATCCTGATTTTTGCAAACACGACTTCAACATACACCAAACACACAACACAGAAAGCAACAAATGATTCTCTACAAGGATTTCAACAAAAAATCCAACAAAAGGCAGAAAATGTCACCAGGCTTGTATGGCAACCTTAAAACTTTGATCAGTTAAACTTTAACATATTACAACTGTGTTTTTAGGTAAATATTTAAAAATTGAGCGCAAAAAAATCAGATTTAATTGTTTGAGAATTCAAAGAAACAGATTGTTAAATGTACATTTCATCCACATTGTGTTGCTCCAACTTGTTTTGTGTCTCGTGCGCTGTTGTGATGGAGGGGATTCCTCCAGCGGGGGTCCCTCCTCCCTGCAGACTGTAACGCACATGTGGGATTAGACGGTAATCCCACATTCACAATGTGCATGCGCGAACTCAAGTGCGTGCGTCTGCCGGAGGACGGTCCGGTGCGTTAATTCAACGGGAAACTGCCTTCCTGCCCCTGACACCTCCAGCGAGGAGTGATGGCGACGGACTAAAAGCAGGTAGGATCCGCGGTGTTGGACGTCCGGAAGAAGATCTGGACGATCTGCGTCTGCGGTCAATTTGCGGTCTCGCGTCCCAGACTGCAGGATTAGACCGGACTGTCCCGCTGGGCTGCACGCCAGAACTCCATCCAGGGTCGGGAGGACAAAATAAGTAATAATCGGAGGTGGTGTGACTGAATTGAAGTGTAGTTTTGCTCAGAAATGCGATGGCATGAGGAAGAGAAACGCACGGAGGGTCCCGGTCACAATGCGCTCTTGTTGCCCCGTGTGGATAATTGCACCGCGCGGTGACCCAGTTGGCAGACGGAGCCCCGGCTTGTTCATATTCAAGTCACAGCGCAGCCGCCACTAGCAAAGTAACGCAGCAAAGTTTCAGATGCACCTGTAAACAGTCTCCCAGCCATTCTGACGCGTACAGGTGGATTTCTGCTCAGGCACGGGGGAGTAAAAACAACAAGTTGTTGGCACAAGAGCGTCCTTGAATTCTTCCGTGTGTTTGTGTCGCTGGTGGGAACAAACCGGTGAGACTCTTCACTGAAGTGAAAGTATGAATGTCACGAAGAAAATCCAGTTGACAACATGGAAACTCAAGCAGACATTCAGGCCACCTGTCATAATTCTCATCATCAGGAGTGGAAGAAAGTCATTTGTTTTAATACTCATGCCAGTGTAATTATAGTAACTAGGTTATTGTATAGGCTGGTCTGGAACTCAGTCAATTATGAGCATGCTGGTTAATGGGGACACATTTTTGGCTGAAACACACTTCTTGTTTTTGTACATTGTCACGTAGTAAAACAGTGAGCCGTTTCAGCATTGTATAGGATTATACTTGTCATCTTGCCCCACATTTTATCATAATCGTATGACCGGCATCAGATAACAGAGGTTAATCTTCTGCTTTTTTCAATTTGGAACCCCTCCACAGTTCAGACGTGTAATATATGATTCATGCGTTGCTGGAACTGGCACAGATCTGTCCCATTCTGTTGTGTTAAAGTGCTCCATGCCTGCTTTATTGATGTGGGTTTTTTTTTTCAAATTTTCTTGCAGCTCCTGAGGATTTCGATGCCACCTGTTTGTGCAGAGCAACACCCCCCTTCGGATGTGGATTTAGCAAGCTGGACCCTGAAGACACTAAGTCACCAAGCATGCAAAGGAACGTGCGGCCGTAGGGGCTTATGGACAGCCAGCTCCCGCCTTGCCTGACATGTCAGCGTGTGCGCCGAGGACAGGATGTCTAAGTGCGAGCTGATCGAGCTGAAGGACCTCAGTGTGAACGATCCCATCGAGCTGGCCGCGCCGAGCGCCCACGCGGCCCCCCCGCCTGTGAGCGCGGCGCAGCCCGGCACCTACCACGTCGTCCGCCTGGTCGGGGACAGCGTCAGCATCGAGGCGCCCGGCCGAGACGCCGACTTGGGTCACGACTTCCAGCCTGACAGCTATGCACATCTCGCCTGGTGCGACCTGTGTGGTGAATTCATCTGGGGGCTCTACAAGCAGAGTTTACGATGTGCACGTGAGTACAGCCGGCAGTGTATTCATGCACCTGACAGGTGATTTTAGAGACAATCTGTTTTTTATTTTTCCTTAATTTACACAAGAAGAAGTACACAAACAAATGGGAGATCCAAGTTTTGTCGATGCAGAGTGAGAATCATAATGTCATCTCATTCCTCGGTGTCACAGACCTCCATCATTGCTTTATAACTCAATTTATGAGTCAGTCTCTTGTTGGCTGTTCTGGTGTTATCAGTACAGCACAATGAAAACACCATGAAATACATTTCCTGTGCTGCTGTGAATTCACACAATCACACACATACTTTTGACATACAGACACAAAATCACTTGATACATGCATGACTTCCAAGTGGGACAGAATCCCCCTGAAGAATTCACACAAGCAGGGTGATCATGTAAACAGCACATAGAAAAAACAAGTTGCAGGTCACATGAACCAATAAACTGCAGTTGCTTCCTAATTTTTTATAATGGAACTATTAAACTCTAAAAAAGGCTTAAATTTAGACCTGATGTATTTATGGATATAGCTTTTATTGCGTCTTCACTGTCCAGCGTCCCCGTGTCTGCAGACTTTGGCGTGGTCGTGCGTGTTTTTGCCTTCATGAGAAACTTTATCGCCCAGCTCGCTCTATCTGGAGGAAGCTCTGGAGAGCGTCATGTTTTGACCCCTCTCTGGTGCAGATAGAGCCTGGGAAGCTGTGCGCCTCTCTGCAGCGTGAGCCCTGCGTTGCTGCTTTGGTTTGTCCAGAGTTCAATAACTGAAGCAGGTTGTGAGGCAGGTTGACACCAAACAGGTGACATGGAGACGTGTTTTTCATGAAAGAAACAGTCGTGGAAGAGGGTTTGATAGTACAGTTGGTGACCTTCATGTAAAGCAAAGCTGAGTGTGAGAGCACTGCATCCTGTCGTTCCTACTGTGAGGTCCGAGACCACTTTGTCTCCATTGGTTTGTTTCTTCCTCCTCCAGACTGCAGTTTCACGTGTCACTACCGCTGCCGCCCGTTCATCCAGCTGGACTGCAGCGCACACACCAGCTTGATACCTGCCGACTTCTCTGTGGAGTCAATCGAGACGGACACAAATGTGGTGAGAACACACAAAGTGACAGACTGATAAACTCAATGTAGAAAATTCACATGAGAAACCTAGTTAAGGTTACAAGTTCGTAACCAAGGAGAGACGACCCAAAGAGAAGATAAGTGTGCTTATGTTTATATTGAGTCAATGTACAACTAGTTGGATCGGTCACAGCAGATGGACGCCTCTGTTGTCCACTGCTGTCTCCTGCAATTCATTGTGCCAGATGTCCTCAGTGATGCTTGTTTTATTACTGACTCATTGTCAGGACATGTCTGCACAAAGCAAGTCAGGAGAGGCTGAAGTGGAGGGAATTACTTAACACACTTTAACAATAAAACAGCTGTCAACCCTCCAGACCAACAGGGGAAAAATGCAACTTTCTTTACGTTCACTGATCATTTAAACTACAAAATTAACTTGTTTCAAATATTTTTTTCTTGTTTTTCAATCCAAACAGATGCAAACATGATCATTTTCCATCATAATTTATCAGCGCTTTCATTGATTTGTGAACCTGCTTTTTGCTTTTTGCAGTATTTCAGATGAAGCACAACCTGATCTAATCATTTCAAGTTCACTTACTACACTGTTATATGTTGTGCGTCGGCACTGAACAGCCGGCAGAAATCAGATCCCCAAAGAACAAGGTCACAAATCCAGGTTTCAGTCAGTTATTTCATTGATTTATTTTTTCCAATGAGGCTTTTTCAACTGAAATATTTCCTATAATATAAAAGTATCAAATGGGATTTTTAGGACATGAGCATGAGTCGCTGTGTTCAGGTCACATTAAATGTGTATTTAAACATATTTGAACCCTCTTAAATGTTGCAGCAGTAGAGCAGATTTAGCAGAGCTTACTGTTCTTTGTGAGCTCTGAACCAGATTTTTAAAGAGTGAGGTGACTCTGAAGGTTACTGTGCATATGCTTCAGAAGCCATTTTCCACTATCTTCTCTCCCTCTTTGGATAATTTAGGCAGGTCTCACTGGGAGTGGTTTGGCCCTCCAGACATCTTTGTGAGGTTTTATTGTCGGGGAGGAGCAAATACTGAGGTCAAAAGAGCAGACAGAGGAGCGCAAAGTAATTTGTGTCTCACAGCTCCAGAGATTATTCTTGGGACGGGGCGATGATGGAAATCTGACAAAGGGGTTGCCTGACTTGCTCCTTACCTGAGGCTGTGAAATGACTTATGGCAGCGCGGCGAGTGACGCCTCCTGCAGCCAGGGAGACAGTGACTCGGAGGAACTCTATTTCACCGCACGTACCTCTTTCTTTCACAGGGATGCAGCGGTGAGGTCGTAGCACAGTTTGTCATCTTGCTCTCTATCTGATGTATCACAGTTATTCTGAGATGTCTTTTCTCCCCATCTGCAGGCAGAAAGACCTCATTTATTTAGAGTTCCAGCTCACTTGACTTGTCAGTTTTTTTCTCACCCTCCATCCTCACAGACGCGCTTCCTGCCTCCTGCTCATGTGTCCCTCCTGTCGTTCCTCTTTCAGGATGAACAGACTGAGATCGGCAGACAGGAGCTCAGTGGCGTCGAGATCCAGCAGAAGGTGAAGGAGTACAATGCTCAGATCAACAGCAACCTCTACATGGTGGATGTGAGTGTCTCCCAAAAACTTCTGTCAGAACGTGTATTATTTATGCAAAACTGTTTCTTAAGAAGTCTTCGCTTGCATGTTTTGTTGACTTTTGTTGTAAGTCTTTCTTTGGAGTGAATACTGACTTGCAAATATGTGTATGACCACATTTGAGTTAAATTTTTTTAGCTTTATTAAGAATTCTTTTCAAGTCTGTAACTTAACATAAGCTTAATTAAGAACAATTTACACCACATTCGATTGACTAGAATTGATAAAAGTGTTGTCAGTGTCCCACTTCATTTTCTTCCTCTGCTGTTTTCCTCCACCTGGCAGCATAAAGACGGGACCTACACTGGGTTCATCAAGGTCCACTTCCAGTTGGCCCGTCCCATCTCCCTCCCCCCTCCCCCACTCAGCCACAACGCGACAGAGGACAGCGACCAGCAGGGCGGCCGGATGAGGCGGCGCACATCTTTCTACCTCCCCAAAGACGCCGCGAAGCACCTGCACATAAGCTCCGAAACGCGGGTACGAGAGGTCATCGAGGCGCTGCTCAACAAGTTCACTGTGGTGGACAACCCGGCAAAGTTTGCCCTGTTTGAACGCATTGAGAAGCAGAGTCAAGGTAAGGATTTTTGGCACTTTATTTTGAATTAAAAAAACAGAAGAAGTGTTGAACTCTGAAGCTGTGACTCTTCGTCCTGCAGTGTACATGCGTAAGCTCTATGACGACGAGCGTCCGCTGTATCTGCGCCTGTGTGCCGGCCCCAGTGAGACCGTTCTCAGTCTGGTGTTGAAAGAAAACCAGACAGGCGAAGTTAATGTGAGTCACTGTTGAGCTCTGACGGTTACAAGTTCAGTCGTTTGTGTTTAGAGTGCAGATATTACATGTTCTGTCTCTGGAGCTGAGGTCGGGTTTCTCTCCTCCACAGTGGGATGCTTTCAGCTTCCCTGAGCTGCGCAACTTCCTGCGAATCCTGCAGCGTGAGGAGGAGGAGCACGTGCGGCAGATTGTGAGGCGCTATTCTCTGGCCAGAGACGTGATGAAGCAGGCGATGGCCCGGATTTCCACCCCAGGCTGATGCTGAGACCGAGCCTCTTGTTTGAACACACACCTTTTTTCTGCCTTTTTGAGCGATACGAATGAATGGGAGCTTCAACTGAAATGTGAAAGGGAAGCAAAGAGCGCAGGCAGTGATGTTGTTGGCAGTCAGCTGCTGATAAGCCAGAGTTGCTGTTACATTTAATGTGAATTACTTACAGTATCAGGTATTGCTACTTTTTTTATTATTGTGAACTGGATTTGCTCAGACTGTTGACGATTGTTATCAGTTAATCAGGATGCAGTTTCCAATGCTTCTCAGTTAGTTAATTTATAGTTGTAAAAAAAAAAAAATGCTGTAATTTATCTAATTTTTGGTCATTTTGTGTTGTATTTAGTTCTTTTATTGTTTCTGGGACAATTTTTGATTTGGCACTTTAAATAATAATTTAATAATTTAATCATAATATTACAATGCCATCACAGTAAAAAAATGATTGAAATCAAAATCTGCTCTAATAAACTGATGTGGAATCGTCATGGGGGTCGTTTGATATGTTGATTTTGTGTGTTTGGCTCAGGTCTCTGTGTGGGGGAAATATGGGTCAGATGTATGTCAACATACTCCTCTATTACACTCCAGCTCTCACTCTTTGGTTGTCGAGCTTATCAGATTTTGCAGCAGGCTGCTCCCTCAGTCATCCAAAACAGCATTTTATGAGACCCCCTCTGGTGCCTGGCAGTCAGACCTGGCTTACCGGTGGTCCTAAAATAATCAGGCTTAATGCAGGTTCCATGCAGGCTAATGACAAACAAAGCCTTCGATTGTGTCTTAAAATGATAAGGGAAATAGATTTATGAGGGCAGGTCCATTGCAAAAAGATGAATATGAAGCAATACAGAGACAAGAAAAAGCAAAACTGGTGCACAAAAAAACATGTACACTCAAACGCAAAATTTACAAAACCTAGGATAGTAAATATACAATGTATACAATTTAAGATAGAGAAGTGATATTATTATTATTGATGTATAGATAGAGTATTTTTGATGTATTGTGTTTGATAGTTTCTAGTTCGAGTTGAATTTAATTGTCCAGTGAGTCGTTTGCACTCCGGAACAGAAGATGGCGGTAATAAAAATGTATTACATTAATTGAACATCGCCATTGAACAGACGAAGAAGAGTGTAGCGTCACTTAGCATAGCTAACGCTTCTCTGTGCGTAAAGAGGGCTCTGCTCGTACTAATTTGACAGCTCTCCCTGACAATTTCACCAGAGGAAATCTCTTACCGGCGAAATCAACTCTTTCTGTCGTAGGTACGTTTTCGAGCCGAGCTGAGGTACCAAGTCATCGCCTGTAAAACAAGCTAACATTAGCCCAGTGAGACGTAATTTTGCGTAGTGACATGTTGAACTGGTGGCGAACGACGGCTAACCGTGAGCTAGCTGTGGTGTTAGCAGGCAGAGCACCAAGTGACAGTAAAGCAGCTGTATACTACTCCGCTCTCTTTTTAAGGACAGTGACAGTAGAGTACAACCAGCCAAGTCAGCTGTCGTGTGTGTGAAACGTGCTGTCACCGTGTCCCGTGGACTGCCAACACAGCTGCACTTACGCTGTTATGCTAATTTTATGAGATTCATCAGTCCTGCACACCCGGACTGAGACACGTTTGTTGGGATGTTTTGTTTCGTTGTTTGTTTTTTCTTCCTTCATTGCTGTTATTGTTTGTTGTTACATCGGTGCACAGTCATGCAGCCTGTGGCCTGCTAATCGTGATACGCACTGAGGACACATGACTCGGACAAACTGGACTCTTGACAGGCCAGAATAGTTCATGCTTAGTTACACTGGACAGAGCGTATGTCTGAGTCTTTCTGTTATCATGAAAAACTCAGTTTGATACCGCTTGTATATGTATAAAAAATTAGGATTACTGCGAATTGCCAAATAACTGAAACAAAGTCAAATTTCTTTCCTTGAAAACCCGAATTACCGCTTGAGATCCTTGTGATTGTTGACTTCCTTTTGGGGGAAAAACCCCAGTGACATTTTATCACATCGACTTTCCTTTATTTTGTTTCCTTTGAATTCCTGTTCATGCAATAGAAATACCAGTATCTATCACTTCTAAAAGTTTACTTACTTACATCTGAGTTGATTTTGGTTGTTTGAGTAATGAGCTTCTCAACAAGGGTAAACTTCTCCACTGTACAACATAAACAGAATAGTGATACTAGCATCCTATTTTGTTTTCAGTAGAAATACTTATTTCAGTTTTGTCCATCATGCAGTCCTTTTACACTTGCAGTATAGCCATTATGTACTTGCTCTCTGGCTGGATTAGTAGTCATGACTTAAATTTTCCGAATTGTGTGAAAATGTGAAGTTCAAGGAACACAAAAATGAAAAAATATAGGAAGAGCATTTTCCATATTCCCAAACATTTTTACTGATGATATCCTGCTTGAAATGACCCATCTCGTCTCTTTCTGTGTCACCTCTCACAGGAGGCGTCCTGATAGCGAGAGTCCCATTTCATTGAGCGCAGTAACACTGTAGCACCTCTGGCAGCCCGGTGACCCCAGAAAATAATGTGCTGCAGCTGAAGATGGGGGGTAGCGGCTCCAAATCCAAAGGATTTTGGCCTTTTTCTGGCTCAGGTAGTGTGGACGATCCAACCAAAGATGGAAACGAACAGTCACTGGCGAGAGTTCGAAGTTTCCCTGGTGCAACACCATTTGTGTTTAGCAGACGAAGGTAAATGTCGCCTCCACCACACGGTACAAGATATTACAACTGAGTGACACACTGAGATTTTCTATTTAAACATATTCTCTGACAACGCCCAATGGCCTTTTGTCGCTGAGCTCAGTACAAACAGTCAGTATTCAAATATGTACTGAGTGCTTGTAGTATTGATATAAGGATTGACGATGCTGGGCTGTGAAAAAAATAAGAAAAAAAGCATATAAAGACTATTGAAATAAGTCAGTGTTGGGGTCTTTGTAAAGACTTGACAATGATTGTTTCCATAGAAAGCTTTGAAAGTTACTCATTCATACTTGCACAGCTTTGTTGACTCTGGGTAGGTTGTGACCCTAAAATCAGGTGGGTGTCACCACAATGAAAAGAGGCTGTCTGATTTAAGATGAAGTCTTTTTGTTCAACTTTCACTTCTGTTTTTGCGTGTGTGCTCCGGCTGCAGCTCGATGTTCTTTGATGAAGATGGCGACTTGGCCCACGAGTTCTATGAAGAAACAATTGTGACAAAAAATGGTCGGAAACGAGCCAAACTGAAAAGGATCCAGAAGAACTTAACACCTCAGGTGAGGAAATTCATCCGAATGTCAGTATTCCCTACGAGTGACAGTTTTCTGTTTTCTGTGACCTCAGTCCTTCTCGTCCTTCTCGTCTTCATAGGGAATTATAAAGCTGGACCATCCGTGCATCCACGTAGATTTCCCGGTTGTCCTCTGTGAAGCCTGAAGAGGACTGAGGAGCATCTCACAAGAGCCACTGTGTCAACTCCGTCCTGTGGTTTCCCAAACAGATGGAAACCTGAAACCACCCTTTTGAAATAACATGATCTCTCAATATATTCGACGCCCTTCCGTGGACAGGCCGAAGCGTCCTGTGCCGGGCCTCTGCATGTGATCTGTTTTTGGCTTGTGTGCAGTTTGACACTGAAAAGGTCACCAGTGGGGGATCTCGAAGGGGCGCCAGGTTGGCAAAACCTGCTCGGTTTACTCATCAAATTTGTGTGCATGTCGGTGTGAATGTGTGCGGGATGAAACGTGGCGGAGCGGTGGATTTATTTGCAGGAAGTTGTTTCCTCGGTACGAGTCATTAAACTCGAGGGGTTTAAGGAGAATGTAGTCGGTTCTTCCCTCCATCCTGGTTTTTCCTCGAAGTGGGAAAGTTGTCAGAGTTTTTGATTTTTTTTTTTTTTTTTTATACCATTACGACTTGCTTCTATATGCATGGAACAGGATCTGCTTATTATGGGTTATATCATTGGGAGTTGACAATCCACGGTCCACAGAATGTCGGGTGGAACAGCGTCACTACACAACAATGGAAAGACTGGCTCCAGATCCCTCAGAGAAACACACGTACACGGCAGCAGCGAGTCTAATACGAGATCCTGTTGTTTTCTTTGCTGCTTTAGCAAACTGTGTCTCACCTTTAATTTATTATAACTGTTTTTTAATTACAAATTTAAATGCTCAACTGTGCTGCGTCCCTGTTTTTATTTCATCTGTCATTTTTAAAGCTGTGCTTCAAATTCCCTTTTGAAATTTTCAAAAAATAATCCTTCATGTTACCTAAAATGAACGGGGCTGGGGGTGGTGGTGGTTTGCAATTGGTAACAACCAATTAGAAACCACTATAGTTTTGAGGAAAAGTGACTTTCTAGAAAGGAGCCCTGAAGTGTCATTACTTGAATCTCTCATCCTGATTACATAAATCTTGGATTCATTGGTAAATTCTGATCAAATGACAATCCAAACCTCCTAGTAACAGTATTTTTGCTTTAGGGGCTCTTTCTCATCATCTAACTCTCTGTTATCTTGCAAAATAATGCAGCCAATTAAAAATTTCAATAGTAAAAAACAATCCTTCTTAAAATGTGTCCTACAGTGCAGGTTTAGCCAATAAAACTATTGTATGAAACTGCATCTTGTGCTCTGAAGAAAACAAGCAATTCTCTGGTAGAATTTATCAGAGAAACTTGTTTGATAATCTTATTTGACAAACTTTCTGGCCAGATTTCCAAACATTGAAATGCAGTGATAATATCTGTTGATCCCGACCTCCACTTGCGATGAAATGATCCACCTGTGGAGGAAATTGCGAAGGCTAACCAGTTTGAGAGGAGAGATGCATGCAGTAGGAGTGTCAGTTAAAACAGTATAAGGCTGAAGTTTAGAGTGCAGTGAAAAGGCTTCATTATATTCTCCATGGGAAAGGTCCTTCTACAGGTTCTCTGCAAAGCTGTCTGATATTGCTCTCCTTAGAGGATGAGGAGGCCTGTGCCAAAATCCACTCAAGTTTATTGCTTGTAAGAGACGATGTTCCTCAGCGCGAGTCTTTGTGCTTTCGCCCCCTCTGGGTAAATGTAGTTTGGTTGAGTCTGGGGGAGACATGGCTGTGCAATTACTTTTGGTTGTTTACCTTCTCAAAGCTGACATATTAGAGAAAGCCATGAAATGAGCTGCAGTATAAGGCTTTAGAAATTGACTCGGAGAGCAACCGACTGACTGTGGAAAAAAGCCACAACACATTTTAAGGCCTCAAAATCACAAGGTAAGAAAGTAAGACCACTGTTTTCCAACTCAAATGAGTGTTCAGAATATTATACAAACCAAATATGTCCTCTAGAAACATAAGAGGGCCTTTAAAAGAAAGTATGTTAACAAACAGCAATGCTGTTGAGATTTCTGAGTAGCCCACAGGCACTTTGACACTTTTACAATGAATGTGGTCATACTCCTCATTCAGCTGTGAGTCATGTTCACACTGTTGGCACTTGTGGAAATGTGAGATAAATGAGCTTTAAGATCTTCAACTGTTCTTTCTTTCACAGGACAGTCAACATTGGTTGTGCCAGGTTGACGGTCACATGATTGTTTTAAACATTCACCTCATTCACTTAATGCTGCACTCATTGCACTTAGCGAGACGCTAATTTGTATATGTGA
>JAUESE010000080.1:10718015-10730097 GCA_032274725.1 Malacoctenus triangulatus
GATTGTTTTAAACATTCACCTCATTCACTTAATGCTGCACTCATTGCACTTAGCGAGACGCTAATTTGTATATGTGAGAAAGTGGCCTGAAAAAGTAGAGTTTAGTGAGAAATATAGCGATGCTTCCCTCATCCTGACTGTGCTTAAGAGAGTGAAAGATTCAGAAGAAAACAACTTCAAATTTGTTGTAATATTTTATATACATTTTGAAGAATTCATATTTGGAAATTGAATAATAGTTTGAAAATTGGAAATGTAAAATCAATGTGCTGTGCGAGTGACAAAAGCCAGAAACATTTACAGATGACACAATGAAAACTGGAGAACCATTTATATACTGCACATCAGGCATGTCCCTCACTGTGCATTCAAGCTGAGACATCATAATGAAAAGGCATAAGGCCAGAAGCAGCTTCTCATCCGTTCAAAAAGAATCAAATGAACAGGTAAGTGTGACGACCACGTGTGAGTAACCTGAAACTGAAACAGGGGCGGGGTTTCCTGGATATTTAAATAGCAATGAACAACTGCTTTTGTCATTCACGTTAAACACTCTGATAGGCTTATGGTGGAGCAGAATAATAGGCTTGACCTGTGTGCGTTCTGTACTTAACAACTTGAACTGCTTGTGATCTACTTTCTCCTGGAGATCACGGAGGAAGAAACAGCAGCTGGTAAGTAAGATCATTTGCCTGTGACAGAACCGAATCCTGTAATATGAAGTAAAAAGTTTCTGAGTCAACAAGTCTTTAGTTTCCTTCCCCTTTCAATTCATAACCGTGCAGGAAAAAAATTAAGAACCAGTTTAAAAAAAGGGAAAAATAAGGAAATGACACTGCGAAAACAGTCTTTCTAAAAACCAGCGTTTTATTTGTCTAAATTGAATATTTAATTTGGTAAATAAACTCAAGAAATAAAAAGAACCAGAGGTCAGTGTCAGGTATTACATAATGAGTTAATCATCGTGTAAAGGATGTTTTGGGTTGTTTTAGTCAGAGGGCAATTCCTTATTAGTTCACACACTCATAATTCCAGTGTATTTTTCACTTTTGTTTAAGGGAATTTAATTCTGTATGAGAGGAAAAAACATCTTCATCTCAGTGTTTGGACCCAGAAATTTCCATTCGGGTTCAAGGAAAATAATTACAAGGCAAAATCCCGTTTATTGGCTGGTTAAGACATCCTCTAAACAAGACTTACCACTAAAGAAAAATACTCTTGTGTATTATTTTGGTGCTGGGATCAGTTCTACAGTTGCTTCCTATCAATGAAAGCTATCCCAGAGCAGCGCTGGAGGGCTACACTATTTGCCTTCATGTTTGAGGGGGGCTCGCAGCATTAAAATGTCATTTTGTTTCTATAACTCTGCTGAACAAAGCTTTGCGGGGTAAATGGTCAACAATTTTGAATTAAATTCAAGAAAAAAAATAATTTCGTCCCAAAAATGATTTTGAACAGGCCAATTTCAGGTCTCATTAGCTTCTGACCTCCCTACGCAAGAACCAGATGTAGCGATCTGTTGTTGCTCAACGGTTACGGTCATCGTCTCTTCTGCCGTGACTCCTCTGAACTGGGAGACGTGGTAATAGTAGCCAGTATGGACTGAGGGGGACTCTGGCTGCTGTCTCTCACATGGCAGCCCGCTGGAAGACGAATTTATCTGGCGGTTACATGAGCGGGACAAACCCTGGGCGTCCTCGGCTTCAGCGGAACAGGTCAGGTCGGGACGGAAGGAAGAAGCACCCCGTTAGCTCCCGTAGCGCGGTGGTCGGTTTCAATGAAACTTTAAGCTAACGTGGCTAAGTCACTTCAGTGGATGGGTGACAGTCGTCAGCTTGTTTAAACATAATGTTGCCAGTTTTAAGAAGACTTTGTCCATGTTTTATGCTGTCCTAAGACATTTTTGCTCGAACCGATTTAAAGAATTTGATGTAACATCTGTCTGAGAAAGTTGGATATTATTTGAGATCATTTGGAGAATTGACAATCAAGTAGTTTCTGGATGTTTAAATGCTCACTAAAAACACTCATTTTAAGAACATTTTTAAATGTTATCTTTTTTTGCATAAATCAAATGAGTAATTAACATATTCACCATCTGTGCACTGCGGACTTTATGTCTGTATGAAAGCTGACGCCACTCTATCAAATCCTGCAGGATTATGTGATTTCTTGGAGGATTTGTTCAGTTACACTTGGTGGATGACTCTTTGATGACAGACCTGACTGTACTTTCACTTCAACACTCGAAAGATAATGATAACTCACAGTTGAGTCACACGGCTGCGATAAAGGACGCTGACAGGACAGGTTGAAGTTTAAACCTCTCTCCCGTTAAACCAGCTGGAGGATATTAAAAGACATGTGCACAGGTGAAAACTCAACAGATTACCTCAGGGTTGAAGTAAAGACAAGAGAAAGTCTCTCTAATCCAAGCTAAATTACTTGATCCCCAATTCAGTAGTGTAAAAATGTGATGAGAAAATAAATTTTATCCGAAAAAATGATGCTATTGCTTTCAAATGTATATTAAAAAAGTGATAATGTTTTTTTTTGGTGTTTGCCATGTTGTGAAAGTGTCGGAAAATATAACCCCTCATTTCACAATCATACAGGCTCCCCACCCAATGATATTGATCATAAACAAGTAGTTTATGTCACAGTTCTACTTTCGACCCATGCTGTGCCACGCACAGACTCACAAACATTCTTCAATACAGTTTGTTATATATTAAGTTTACTGAGTCACTTCGTGTGATTATTTTCTGACGTCATGTAACAATCCTGCGTCTTCTTTTCCAGACTAAGAGCAGCGAAGGCGAGCAGCGACCATGGAGGCTGGATCTCGCTCTCTCCTCACCTCGGCTGGCCGGCTGCCCTGGTTGATTCTGGTTCTTGTTTCAGCGCGGACAGCCTTGTGTTCCCCCGATATAAAGCAGACAAGATGGCCATTATATTCAGGGAAGCCCGTCGTTCTCGCCTGGAACGCACCAACACAGGAATGCACGCCGCGCCACCGTGTAACATTATCATTGGGCCAGTTCGATATTGTCGCTTCCCCCAATGAGGGCTTTGTCCGCCAGAACCTCACCATTTTCTATAAGGAGCGCCTCGGGCTGTATCCCTATTATGAGCGTGGTGGCACTGCGGTGAATGGGGGCCTCCCGCAACTCGCCAGCCTCACCCAGCACTATGAAAAGATGCCAGAGGGTGTACAAAAGTACATCAGAGAGCCAGAGGCCAAAGGTTTGGCTGTGATTGATTGGGAGGAGTGGCGTCCATTGTGGATTCGAAACTGGGACATCAAGGATGTCTATCGAAGTAAATCCCGGGAAATGGTGGCCAAAAAGAACCCCAAATGGACCCCCGAACAAGTGGGCAAAGTTGCGCAACAAGAATTCGAGCTCTCGGCAAGGAAGTTCATGCTGGACACTTTGAAGCTTGCCAAGAATCTGAGGCCCAACCAGCTGTGGGGCTTCTACCTGTTTCCAGACTGTTATAACCACGACTACAGGGGGGGGCTGAAGAACTACACCGGGCGCTGCCCCGCCGTGGAGATGGCGCGTAATAATCACCTGAACTGGTTGTGGATGGAATGCACCGCACTTTTCCCTTCAATTTACATCGGCTCTGTCCTGCGCTCCACAAACTACGGGCGCCTCTTTGTCCGAAACCGGGTGAAGGAGGCGATGCGCCTGGCGTCCGTGGGAGATGGATTAGCTCGTCCTGTTTTTGTCTATACCCGACCTACTTACATCAGTCAGATGACCCTTCTAACTGAGGTCAGTGGGATGAAGCAACGATGCCTCACGGAGGCTTCTACATTCAGTACCTGCAGGTGTCCAGTCAGATGTTGATGTTTGACAGTTGATGATGTTTTTCAGGTTTTTTTGTGTAAAGTTGTCAACAGCAATGTAGACTTTTATAACTTCAACCACCAGACATCAGTGCAAGTAATTTTGATACTTTAGTCAAATTATATTGTGAAACCTCATTGATTTCTTAATGGAAAAAAATGTCTCAAACTGCATCAACATCATTTCCATCTGTTGTTGATGATGAACTGAATATCATTCAATCAAAGGTGTATTTGAAAGACGCAGTGGATTGTTACCTAAAGTGTGAACAACTATTGAGGTGTTGACGTCATCTTTGTTGACAGTTTGACTTGGCTGCTGTTGCATATTAAATGTGTGTGTTTGCTATAATTAAGCTAAAACACTGAGCTAACCATGTGTAGCTTTAATGTCTGGTGATCTTCTCTGTGTGATGTTCCCCGCCTTGCTGAAGTCTTCCTGTAACCCTCCCACAGGCTGACTTAGTCTCCACCATCGGTGAGAGTGTTGCACTCGGAGCTGCAGGTGTCATCTTCTGGGGGGACACATCGTATGCGAGTGGCAATGTGAGCCCTCTCCTTTCTCAGCACCCTTTTAAATCCTTGTATTTGGTGAGTTTGTGGTGAACCTCTCCTTTCTGTTCCTGCTCCTCCAGGCCAGTTGCTCCACTCTGAACGAGTACCTGAGAGGACCGCTGGGTCGCTACCTGCTCAACGTGTCCACCGCGGCTGAGCAGTGCAGCAGGGAGCTGTGCAGGTCCCATGGCCGCTGTCACCGGCAGGAGCCGGACAGTGACACGTACCTGCACCTCAGCCCCTCCACGCACAGGATAACCAGCCAGGGTGGGCTGCTGAAGGTTACGGGCGCGCCCGGCCAGGCCGAGCTGGCCACTCTCCGCACGCACTTCCAGTGCCAGTGCTACAGTGGGTACAGGGGAGACGGCTGCGCGCAGAGAGAAAAAGGGCAGAATAAAGCCCCCTCTGTGTTTGGGACCTGGCCCCTCTGCTTTTTACTCCCACTCGGCCTCCTCACCCTGCTGCACTGAGGAAATTATTCACCGCTCCCGCCAGCTCTGAAAAGGACACTTCAGACTTTCTGACATAAAGGTGGTCAGTCACTGCTCGCTCGTGATGCCAGTTGTCCGTCGTGAACGCGAAGAACTCCAACAGAAAGAGGGATTTCTTTTTTTTCTATCCAAGCAAAGAGACACATGAACGATTTAAATGTGACATCCTGCAGCGTGAGATCTCCAACCTCAGGACCACCTCCTGGTTTTAACTGGTCAATATTTTTTTTTAAATCAAATTATGTCAAACATCAAAACCGGGTATTGAAGGCCTCTGTCATTCTCCATGGCAACCCTGACCTCCCAGCAGAAAGACACTAAAAAGCTACATGTTAAAACAGGGATGTAAGTGTGATAACCGAGACAAGAAGGGGAATTTTTGTATTTATTTTTAAGATAAACGACTAAATACAACAAAAGGCTGAAAGAACAACATGAATGAAAGGTACGCCTGTTCACAGCTGTGTACTGTGTGACCAAGTTGTGAAGCATTAGAACGAAACAGCTGGTTCACCTTTTCTGCTCCTTCATATTGACTGTTTGCTGGAGAGTGAAGCTGTTGCATAAGCAACACATGATGTCAGAAAGCTTTAAATGAAGGATATTGTCTTAAACCTTTTTATCCTTTTGCGAGGAGAAACAACATGGCTGGACCTGCCTGTTTCTGACCATTATTGTGCCTTATCGGGGTTACAAAGTGCTCTTCTTTTTGTTTTTAAATAGATGCTTCTGTTTACAGCTTGGAATTACTGATATTTCTTTCAGAAGTTAAAAGCTTGGTACTTAATGTTATTTTATTTCTAAAATGTGTTGCAGTTTGAATGAAGACATTGTCTGGAAGAAGGCCAAGCATACTGAAGATTAACAGGAAAGCGTTAACGTGTGTTTATGGTGCCGTTTTTGCAATTTCGATGTTTACACAAGGTGAAGACGAGTCATGCCAAAAGGTAGTTTAATTATTTGACTTTTTTTTCTCTGTGAAGACACATTTTTTTATCAGATCGTAGCATTTAACAACAACTCAAGTATTTTCAATATTCTCCCAATGTGCTGGAAATCACAGAAATGCCAAAGGTGTATTTATTCATGAGTTGTGAAATCATTGTCCACGTGTCTAAGGCCTCATAAGCAGTTAAACATAAGGGATCTTTTTCACACTGATATTACAACCATTCAATACTATTTATGTGATAAGTTCAGCAGCGACACGAGTGTCATGTCTGCACAGCTGTTGAGTTTCTCTGGGCTGTGATCAGTAAAGTTTCGGGGTGTGTGGTTCGACCTGATTGCACTGCAGCTTTTCTCAGTGTGCCTGCCAGTGACTCTGTGTCACCAGCAATTACTGTAGCCTCATGATCACATCACTTTATCGT
This sequence comes from Malacoctenus triangulatus, assembly GCA_032274725.1. Classification (NCBI taxonomy): domain Eukaryota; kingdom Metazoa; phylum Chordata; class Actinopteri; order Blenniiformes; family Labrisomidae; genus Malacoctenus; species Malacoctenus triangulatus. The sequence goes on from JAUESE010000080.1 coordinate 10,724,291, forward strand.
TGACATACTTGCTTGACTGAGTGTTTAATATAGCAAACTGAGTGTTGTCGTCTAACATGGTTCATGGTGCCAATATGCAGAAACGGAAGCTTGTGCTATTTTTTCTCACTAACTGTAAAACTGGGAATCGCACAGATTAAAGTGTATTTGTCGGATGTTTCGAGTCCTTTGCAAACCTTTCTTGTTGTTTTGCACTTTAGTTTTCTGTTTTGGTGTATTTGACTTCATTGTGTGATGTCAAATTAATCTCAATTTTGTGGAAAATAAAGCCTGTTTTTATATTCTCAGTGCTTTATAATTGCATTATACTGAAGGTTTTCTGTCGTATGCAATGTGTTAGTTTGAGGAAATGCTCCACTGTGAATTTTGTGTAAAAACAAATGGGTAAATGGGTGCCTCTGTGATGTACGTCTTCTGGCTTTCAAATATGTACTGGTAATCTAAGTTTATAACTGTAGTGACTTTTGGAAACAAAATTCTTTGTTTCAGAGAAGAATCCTGAACACTTTTCAAACATTAATAAAACCTTTTAGCCTTGGATGAAATATGTCAACTGTATTTCACTCAACATTTACCCCAAAGCACCTTACTGATAGATGATCAGACATGATGTTACTGTTAGCATGGAAATCATAAATTGAAAGTTTAATCAGGTGTGAAAAGGTAAAAGTCGGTGTCATAGAAGAGGCATATATGCATGTTTTTCTCACCACTTCTTTGTGAGACTACATATCACGACTGTACCAGTGAAAATCAATGTTTCATGACGAAAGTAAGTTGAGCAGGTAAAAATGTCACATTCTTTAACTAAATAGTGTCAGATTCAAGAATTTGAAAGCTTTATTGTGCACTAAACTGACTGTTGTCCTTTTAGCCAATGTACATTTGACAAAATCAGACTTTTCTCTCTATTATGGCACAATGATCAGAAAGCAAATGTACTCGAAGCTAGAAAGAGATCTGTGTTCTTCCTTTAGAATAAACAAGAACTGTGTTTTGCATTTCTTCCTCACTACACTTGTGATGCTGGTGCCTTCAAACTTTGTTTTCCAGCACTTTCTTGTAAAATGAAATGCTGGACACGAATAAATAAACAAACGACACAGTGGTAAATTGTTTGTTGTTTGTTTTTTCAGCAGTTGTCCAACATAAATCCATCTAGACATCCGTATTCCTCATTAATTAGCAGATTTAAATTGTTTGAAAAATCGTGATCCGCAAGAAGTGACGTCGGTTGCGCAGTGTTGTTATGTGCAGCACTGAAATGTTTCCGGTGAGAAACAGATGCTGTAAGCCTCGGCGAAGTTACTGTCTGGCTCTCATAGACTGCCTGAAATTTGTTCGTTTTTTTTTTCTCGTCTCTCGTATGTCACGTCGATTCCTTTCCTCATTTGGACTGTATGGAAATCGCCCGAAATTTCTGGGATAGCTGTTTAGTAGTGCAGCTCAAAGTGAGCTGATTTTTTTGTGGTCTCAGTTATTAAAGCTAAGTTAGCCACCGACAGCGTCGCTCCGGAGCTGCATCTCCCATTACAGGCGACCAGCAGCAATGCAGACGACATGAGGATGAACAGGACAGCCCGGTTCTTTTGCCTCTGAGCGCGTTCAGGTGTCTCCCCCCTGTGAAGGTATGTCCCCCCCCCCCCCCCTCCGCTCAGGCATCATGCAGCTCACCACACCGCCGTGCGCACCACGGGGACCCATCCAGCTAACGTTAGCTTCTCTGCACATCTTCCACCGGATTATATTACGCTCATTATGCTGTTTTGGCCTTGAGTGTTACTGATTTGATGCCAGAAGTGCTGACTGGTCATCTCTCCATTCGACACCAGTGAGGAACTCACCATACTCACCATCTCTTCACTGCGCCTCTGAGCTGTCATGTCAAACCACCGTCGAAGAGACACTTTATTGGGCAAAAATAGAGCCTGGAAATAGCTTTGAAAAAGTTCTCGGGTTTCAAATGCTGAAATTGAGCCAAAGAGACAAACTTGCCAGTGATCCAAAAAGATTAATTTATCAGTAAGACACGGATTGAACACACAGCAACTGATAAGTTTGTTGACAAAGTTTTCAATGATGTGAAGCTAATTCAAAATGGAAGAGTTGAAATATTTCGAGAGTCTGCTGTTTAAAAGCTGATCGATCTCAAGAAGGCAAAAAAATTGCTTAACTCGTCTTTAAGCAGCTCTTCATTCATTCACAGTTTTACTGACCCAGTGTTGTCTTTACAGATTAGACCGTTGTGTGTGTGTGATGCCATTTATTTGCTTTTGTGTGTCTATAAAGTGCTTGTGTTTTTTGTAAACCATCTCTGCAGTTGGTAACAGATTCTACAGGGATGATGTGTAATCCTGTTTTCTCTTTAGAAGCCACTCATTGTGAAGACAAAGCAACAGGATAGCCTGGAAACTTCTGTGTCTGAATGAAGAGGCACAGAAATGCAGGACTTTAACCAAAAAAAAGAGTCTTTCCTAGAATCACTGACACTGCTGGACTGTCGTCTGTCCCTTTCAGATCAAACCCGTAGAAGAGATGAATTTCCTGCGTAATCGTATTGTTGTTCTGGGCCTGGTGCTCCTGGCCACGTTGCTGCTCTACCTGCTGCTGCCGTCCATTCGCCAGGGCAGCATGGAGCCGTCCCTGGAGGCTCAGCGGTTGGGGCTGTTGACCACGTCTCCCCCTCCGCTTCTCGCCGTCAATGTGTCCATCCGCACCGGACATCTCCCCGGCGACCCTCCTCTGTTTTTCCGAGAGGCTCTGCCCATCGACGCAGGTGGACGGCAGGTGTTCCCGAGGTGAGTTGAGTAGTGGGGGGGTACTTTAACACCCAGCGGGGAGATGACACATCCTCGAGTAATGACAAGATGAAGAGTGACGGCTCTGAATGATGACTGTGGACGGGCTCTGTTTGTCCCTGCAGGCTGCAGGTGGTCCTCCTTCATGGCCAGGCCTTCACCTCCAAAACCTGGGAGGAACTGGGCACCATGGCTCTGCTGGCAACGAACGGCTATCAGGCTCTCGCCCTGGACCTACCAGGTGAAACGATCATTTCATTGCAATTTAACAGGTTTCGTTACATGCTAGTAACATAATGTGAAGGGCAAATAAATGGGCTGAAATCTGATGTCCTCATTCTTAGTTTTGTCCTGTTTCCAATCATCTGATATAAGGTCGTGAAGCGACACCAAGGGTTCGCTTCTATGAAGGTTTGAAACACGTACTAGTTAGCAGAACTTTATAAAATTTCTCAACTGAATCTAGTCCCACTAAATCTTAGCGTTAATGGAATCAAACAGAATAAGAGTGTGTTGCGTCTGAGATGCATGACTTAAATAGTAACAGTGACGCACTCTGTTTGTAGTGCACTTTGATTCTCAATCTCAAACTGATTTCAATGAACAACTCCAAAATTCTTGAATGTCGTTCATTCAGACCACTGGATTCAACACATTTCCACACTCATCAAAAGCAAATGCTTTTCCATACAAAAAAACAACACTGGACTGAATGAGGCTCGAGCTTCTGCAACTGGTAGCGCCCTCTGGTGGTTAAAATTGATAACGCATGTGTTCGCTGCTCGTCAATAATGCTGCTCTTCCAAATGCTGGATGAAAAGTCATGCTGGGAAAGATTTAATGAAATTGATTCAACTTGGGGTTTTTTTCTATCTGAATGTTTTTTCATTGCCTACATTTCATTGCATGTAGAAAATTAATTAATCATTTTTCATTATTGAAATTATATTTAGGACCTTGACATTTTGATCAAATCTATGCACACTTTACAGGATGAGGGGTTGTTTTTGACCTTTTGGGAAACTCATGTTGAAACTGCTTTTTTTTCTACCTGGAGGCTACGGGAAATCACCAGACTCGGAGGCTCTGACGACGGACCAGAGTCGTGTGGACCTGCTTTCACGGTTCATGGAGTCCTTGGGTGTCCAAGCAGCAGTGCTCCTGAGCCCCTCCATGAGTGGACATTACTCCATCCCCTTCCTCATGAAGAACAGCGCTCAGCTCCATGGATTCATCCCCATCGCACCCGTCGGTACTCGGAGTTTGTCCTCTCAGCAATACCAAAGTATCCAGGTGAGGCTTGAGCAGACTGAGACTAAAAATGCAATCAGACACCTTTAATCAAAAAATATTCAATATTTTGAAGTTGATCGCACATTTTTTTGTGTTATGCACCAGATCAAGCTTCTCGTTGACTAATTTGGTCATAATTTTACTTCTGCACTTGGGATACGAACAAGCTGTAAATGATAATTGGCACAGTGGTTCAGTAATAATGCAGTCATCTCATAGCAACAAGACCCAAGTTAGATAACCAAGCTTTGGCTTCACTGTGTTAGTGTTTACATCGTCTCCTTGTGCAGGTACTGTCAGCCAGTGGTATCAAGTTTTATGTCATAAAGCTTGGTGTCTTTTCTCTGCTGTATTTTGTGTTCATTTGTGTGAATACTTTCTCTTCATGTTTGACGTCTCACCCATGTGCTTTTCAGACTCCCACTCTCATCGTATATGGAGCCCTGGACACCAATCTGGGGGCCCAGTCCCACAAGAACCTCATCCAGCTTCCTCATCACTACGTCTTAAAGATTGAAGGCGCTCGCCACGCCTGCTACATGGAGAAACCCCGAGAGTTTCACGCAGGACTAATTGAATTCCTCAGCAAACTGAAGTGAAACCTGCTCCAGAACAAGAGGAAGTAGTAAAAAAGAAGTACTAGGAAAAGTAGGGGGGGGAGATTTATTTGTTATCTATACATCAGTTTGGAAAATGTTTTGTTCAGAGGTACAGAGGTCAGTGTTGTTCTCATAATAGGAGGACCACAGAGGGAAAGGTGTGTTAAATACTGTATTGAAGTTATGATCGTGTTGTTTATTTTGGCTTATCATTAAGTCACTCCGATATTCAGGACCATTTCAGCCCAGCTTGCTGTAAGAATAGTGTCATCTGTGTATGATGGTGCATTTTGTTTCATGTGTTTTTCATGTGTCCCTGGTTGCATGTAAAAACAAAGAAAGTGTTTACACCACTTCTGTAGATAACTAAATCTGCAAATGTAGCAGTTACCTGTATTAAGATGCTTCTGTCTGTCTCACACTTCACAAACAGTTGAAGAAAGCTGGTGAACATCTAAATTCTCATCAACATGCTGCGCTCACCAAACTGAAATTACAAACTGCAAAAAAAAGAAAAGAAAAAGAGAAAAAAAAGAATTGTATAGAAAAGTATCAACCGTATGTAAAACACATTTAAAAAACATCTCACTTGTATGGTGCTGATGAAGTTGTATGTATATATTTGCAATAAGTTTGACAATCATGCCAGAAAAAATAACAGAAAATGTAAATATCTGTGCATCGCTTGAAATAAATTCAGGAAATGTGTGTTTTGTAAATTTCTCTTTACATTGTGGGCACCTCAGGTTCAAATGGCTTCATTTTGATTCTTTCAGATACACTGACGTTTGCATTTTCATTTTTTTCACAATGAGAAAAAGAACAAGATGATGAATGAACCCCTCAAAGGAAAGCTTCCAGGGTTTTACAGATTACATAGTAGGGGAGAATTTATCTGTTATCTCGAGAGTTTTGAACCCCTCCAGGGCCGTGCAGAGACCTTTGGAGGGGCAGGTGCTCAAAGTTAAAAAAGGGCACATGAAGTACAAATTTGAAACGCCAAACAGAATGTGACCTTATTTGACTGGTTGAATCACAGGAACTCGTATAACTTTCACACAACACACGCAAAAAAAGAAAAGAAAGAATGACAGAAACAAAAGGGCACTTTGGGCAT
>JAUESE010000080.1:10773867-10784841 GCA_032274725.1 Malacoctenus triangulatus
TGCAGCTCCTGCGAGATCGAGAGGCTGACCCAGGTGAGGACGGAGTGTATCCTTTCAGCGCTCACAAACACACACAAGTGCTTGTGCCTCCTCGCACTGACTTCTGCTGACGGCGCAGAACTCATCAATCTTGTGCGGCGGATTGGCTCATTTTTTGCCGACCTTAACCACAGAACGAACAGTTCAGGAGGAAAATCCATGCGAAGTACTGAGCAACGCACGATATCGTAAAGGGCCGACTTCCTGCTTTGACTACAGTGCCTTTGTGAGTACAGTTTAGTGAAAGTGACTGAGTTATAACTGTGTCTGAATCGTGAGCTGGTGATGTGGCAGTCTGAGGAGAAATTACAGGTCAGTGGTCCGAGAAAAGGTTGGGGGCCACAAACATCTGACCAAAACTGACCGAATAGCTTCATAGAAAACAGCATGAAAGCACACAGCATGCAGCAACTTAATAAAGTCACAACAACCTAAATTTAGAGAGAAGTAAAGCTTTCCAACAACTGGGATTCGAACCAATTTGAACAATTAAAATTTTCACTAAATTTGGCCAAAAAACAGACGACTCGCAGGTGAGTTCCTGCTTCACCAAGTGAGGAAAGTTTCTGTGCTCCGAGTCCCATCAAGCTCTCAGGTTACAGACACAGTTTACCATTGCGATTCTGAGCACAATCATGAGCATATTCTGACTGTACGGAGGTGCGAAGAGATTAACTGTGAACTCTGTTTGCAGGAAAACACGTCAGAGTGTGGACGGGGTCATTCTCTGCAGGCCTCCATAGGAGTCCTCCTCTTCCTCCAGCTCATTCTGCCTCTCTTTCATCTCCTACACGAGCAAACGCTCTGACATTTTTCATCTCTTTGGGTTTAGGCTCGGATCTACTGAAGGTCAGATCAAACAGCGACTGCAAAACGAGTCTCTTTTGATGTACAAACAGCTCGCAGTGCACAGCGCTCAGAGAGAAACCCCCTGGATCAGCTCATTGTGTTTTGTTGGCCTTATTGCTTATGCATCTGTTGGCATTTCAGGGCTTGAGTGCAAAAAAAAAAGAGGAGAGTGTGATGCGTGTGCATGCTACTTGAACTCGGACGAGCATGATTCTTTCTTTTTTTTATATTGTCATTAATCGATGAAAAAAAGATTAGGGATGCAGCTGAAAGGACCCTTGAAAATTTCACTCAGCGGGAACACAGACTGAATTCAAACTGTTTATTCGTCATGTTCACAGAAGTTCAGGTGAAGGGAGTTAAATTATCAGCATCGGGACTCGAGAGGGGTAAACGAACTGGTGCTGCTGCTTCGCAGTCGCATGAAGTCGAAAGCCTGTTTGTTATGAAGACTTTTGGGGAAAGTAAAACACGAACTGCGTGTCGAACAGTTCTGAGCAGTCGCATGTCAAAAAACGAGACGGCGTGACATCGCGAAGAAGTTTTTTGGACCAAAATGTGACCAAGTTTATTGTTAAAAGCACACGTGTGAACATTTGCTGTGAATTCTTCCTTGTTTTGAGATGTATTCGAAACAAGAAAGGAAGTTTGAACAAACATGTGATCAGAAATGATCGGGATTTCCTGCAACGTATTCAGGAAATTGGCTCGTGGGATAAGCACAAAAAAGAATTTAATTTGCCAACAAGCAAACATTCAGACACAATAATCAAATACAATATTATTTTTTAGTTAAATGAGCTCCTGTTTGTTGCGGATGCCCTTCAGCTCTAACTCTGTCTGTGGAAGCTTTGAGGGGATTTCAGTGTAAATAGGGACCAGAAGCTGCTGCTGGATACTGCTGAAAACTTGCACCTCCTGTTTTGCAGACGCTGCTCTCGCTCTCGTTCGCTCACGCTTTAGTTCTTTTGCGCCGTTTTTTCTCTCCGTCGCATGCCGAGTCCTCGTGGGTGTCTGTGCACATAACTGGCGCTCCTGCACCAACAGCTATTTATAATACCTGCGAGTAGATCCGAGCCTTAACTTTACATTCACTCCAGTGTCTTTCAATCCACCTCTGACTTTTGCCAAGACAGTTTCACTAGCCTCCTATAAATCGTTTCATACGTGACTGACCCTGTTTGAGTTCCCTCTGCTCTTTCACGTACGCTCCGTCTCTGCGTCTATAAATCTGACCAAACTTCAACCAGAACTTGGATGAAAAAAAAACACTTCAGTTTGAACTCTCTCAAATTGTTTTTTTCTTCCTTTATTTTCTTCTATTCTATCCTTCTCTTTGACATGTGAGACATGAGAGATAAAAGCAACAAATCTGAAAAAAGCACCACTTGTACTCACAGCACATATCAGTGGCAAAACATCGGTTTGCTCAGCGACACAGGATTGTTGATGTCTCGGCTTGCATGGTTGAAATTCTCTGACGGACGCTCGGTTTGACCTTGAGGAGCCTCCAGTCGATTGAGACCTCACAGGATGTGGAATCAAACAAACTCCCAACGTCATCAGGCTTCAGCCGGCTTCGTGAAGTAGTGAACCATCCTTGGTGGGCTCCTACATTTAGAACAAACGTGTATCACTGCGGTGTTCAGTGCAATAATTAGAATATCATGGGAAACTTTAGTCTAGCAGTATTTCCAGATGAAGAGGAAGCCACTTTGCAGTGTTGTCGATGTAGTCGAATTGCACAAGTCAGCCGTGTGGCTAACGCGTTTTTAAAAGACGTTACATCAGTCGTTTAATCGATGGGAGGCTTCGTTTTCTCTCTTGTATTGCCACTAATTGTCAAATCTGAATTTATGCACTTATGTATGCTTCTGTACGGGGAATGTAGCTTCTGAAAAAGCTTTTGGTGTTGCAATATGTTATCGGTATGTTGTGCTTTCTGACCCTCCGTCCGGATTCCCCTGATGTCTCATTGATTGTGATGATTCACTGTGGCTGAGCGCTGCTGTATTTATCATGTGTATCTCGTCACGATGGAGCGATTCGATCCCCTTTGAGATGAGAAGTAAGTTACTGCAGCTCGGGAGAGCTAATTTCCATTAACGTCCTTGAAAGAGTTTACCATGTTTGCACTTATGTGGACATGCACAAGGTGTAAAAGAAAAGGGGGTGAGTGCAGGTTCATTGACAAACCTGAAGGCAGCAGAGACCAAACGTGCAATAGATCAACGTCAAGCTGAGTCAGCAGTCGAGTGAGTTGCTGGTAGATCAAGTGTGGACAGTCACCATCATAATTAGAGCGCTCGTGAGCACGTGCGAAGGGAAGATTCAGGAGCAGCTCGCAAAGCGACTGAATCCAACAGAGCAGGATAATGAGCTGTGACAGTCGGACTGCTTCCCTGCATTCAGAGTGAATCAGGAGAATCAGCACAGCCACGTGCCCTGAGCGTGCGCTCACAACATCTGGGGTTTAAATACCAGATGTTTGACACAATGAGCTGCACTCAAGCTGAAGAGCTTCAGCCTGTGTGCTTTGACTATTAAAATAGGCCCGATCCAACATGAACGAGTCTGAAAAGGATGGATTCCAAGACAACAACGCAATAAAAGTGAATGTTAAAACAGCTACAGAGGAAGTGTTATTGAGCTCCAAATGTTTGTCCATGTAGCTCTAATTAACTTGTGATTTCTGTCTATGAACTCATCCTCGGTCTGTCCGGATCAGTCGTTATGCAAATACCACTTTTTCATCGTCTCTTCTGAGTTGAAGTGACCAGGAGGTTTCTGGTAGTGGAAACTCTGTGTTGCCTCGGAGGTTTGCTTCTTTTTTCCCCTTTTTATTGATGTCTGCCAGTTTTAAACAGCATTTTAAAATGAGCTCAGAGAAAACTTGAATGTGGAAAAAACAACTTCCTGATGTCAAACGCAGTGTGAGCATCCTCATGTCACCGTGCACAGCGAGGCTCTGACAGCAGAGCGAAGCCTGATTTTTCAGCTCGATTTCAAGTCATCCAATTACGTCTGACGATGTTCCGGGGTTAAATATACGCATGATAAAAAGTAGAAAACTCTCCACAGTGTTTCATTCACCTGCATCTGTCTGTGTTTCCATCTCAGTCAGCGGGGAATATTTTTAAAAAGCTTTTTAGACAAAATATTTGTAAACTGCTGTTCTCTCTCCGTCTGCCTGGTGTTCCACCCTGCAGTGCCTTGTTGCACTTGTCATTTTGGATCGCAGGAACATCCGGATCGTAGACACGGACGTTCATCCAGCAGGCCACGTGAGGGACACACTCGAACGGACTTGCTCGATCAGAGACTGAGACTGCTGCTCTCTGTGGACGTTTTCTAAAGGAGCACTTTTGTGAAAGAGCACGAGAGGAGCGAGCCGAGCTGCCGGCCTCTTGTGCTGACTTGTTCGTGGACGGACGTCCAACCGGATCCTGCTGTCCCTCTGCTACGCGTCGCCGCTCTCCACACTGTGGTTCAGCCTTGGATTTAAAACAGACGTCGACCGCTCCCATCAGTTTCTACGTCCCTCATCCCTAAAAGCACCCAGCATACTCTGGATTCGATGCCTGCCGGTACCTTTTAGTTTGAACTGACTGAAACGAGTGAATGTTTATGTACAGTAACCTTGCTGTTGTGTTTCTCTGCCGTACCCGAGCATGGCGGGACGCAGAGAAGCCGACCTGAAGCTCAACACTGATCCAAGGACCAAACGCTGCTTCAAAGGAGGGAAAAAAAACCGACCCGACAGGAAGCAGCTGTTAGTCAGAGACCTGCAGCGTTTAACTTTAGGTTTAGGAAAGACGGCGTCGAAGTCTTTCTGGCCGACAGTTCAACATCACACCACTGTCGAAGGTCAGTGTTGCAGTTTCATTTTAAATTTACAGGTATTTATTTGCATGATCTTTTGAACAATTTACAGATTCGTGTAAATAGTCTGATGGATATTTTACATTCCTGTCTGGATCCGGCTCTCCAGCTCTGTGAAGAGACCCCATAGCGCCCCCCGTGGACATTTTGGGCCGCCGAGCTCTTTGCTGCGAGTGAGGCTGAAAGTTTGACTTCAGTGAAGCCTAACGTGTTTGCAGTTTAGGTGTTTTGCAGCAAGAAAAAGCACAGAGAAGTTCAGAGTTATGAGCAACATACTGCCGGAATGAACTCTTCATTTATTCAGAGAAAACGTCTTCAAGCGATACAAGAACACAGAAGCAGATTTATGCATTTTAAGGCTGTAGAGCAAAGCAACAAGGCAGTGGCATGTTCGGGGACAACCCCTTATTAATTCGTTTTGTTTCTGAAAGATTTAAGTATTGCTTATTTCATGGATTTATGTGTTACTTTATGTATTTGTTTCTTCATTTGGGTATTGTGACTTCTATTTGTATTGAGCAGAAAGGGAGTCGACTGTGTTTGAAGCTTGCGTGGGCACAAGAAGCAGTTTACAAGAAAAATATCAAACAAAGAGGATCTCGATATCCTGTCCGTCCTTGTCTTTTGATTTACTGAGTATCAAACAATAAGAATGTTAATGTTTTTCGATATAACTTTGCTTTTCATTTCGCTGACGTTGTCGTTTACTCGGGACAGTTTTCCTCTCTTCGTGCCAGTCTCCAACACCACCTCATTTTTGTACAGACAATGTGAAGCAGTCCGCAGAACATGAAGGCTAACTTTGTAAAGATTTTGTCAGTCACATTCCAAAATGGATATTTAAATGTTTTTATCTTTGGTGATTAAATGCTATTGATATTTTTCACTCGAGCTCTGAGTCTTTTATTACGCCGCTCTTTCAATCTGAATGGGATTATTGAGCGGTTCTGCAAAGAGGACATGAAACACCTGCTCAGCTGTTACGGTGATAGAAAAGCCTAAATAGAAAAGCTGTGAATGTTTTTCCACGAGACTTGTAAATGTTTTATAAAATATTGAAGCCACTCAAGGTCTTTTTTTTTCAAATTTTGGTAGGATCAAACATTCATGAGACTATTTGTGGAAACTTTTAAGCATGTAAATAAAATATTTAGCAAATAAAACTCAGATTAAATACTGAAATCTTCAAAATACATTCAGTTCAATGACTTCTTTCCATGTAATTAACCAGTGTTTTCAGTCCTGATTTAAAAAAAAAAATACTTCAATGCGAATTGCTGCAACAGTTGAATAAATCAACTTCTCTGCACCTTTGCACTGACATGGCTCTCCTGTTCAATGCACACAGTGTTGAGTGTGGAACATCAAATTGACTGAAACCAGGTCCACTGGTGAGACTGGTTCAGCTGTGCTGTCCGGATCAAACGAAGCAAACAGAGAAAGTGAAATACTCCGGTTTAACAACAGCGAACCAAACAGCTCCGGTGTGACTGCACCCTCCGACGTGAAGCTTTTTCTCTTCGCCCATCTGCTCTCCTGCTTCATCCAGCCTCGGGGTTCGACGTGTGCTGAAGCCTCTTCCCAGCTGCCTCTGTGAGAAGACAGAGTGGCTGAGAGTCACCAACTGACCTACATCGCCTGCCTTTGGGCTGCGTGTGTGTGTGTGTGTGTGTGTGTGTGTGTGTGTGTGTGTGGGGGGGGGACACCCACGAACCCAAGGGATCCTCCTGCTGTGGGGGGGTGAACCACGACCCAACCCTGCACCTCTGGGCTTTGTCTGAGCCCACGTGTAATTTATAAATCGACTTAGCAGATCAGTAGGTTATGCATCCACTTTATATCTTCCTCGTGTGTTTGAATGACTGTGATGAAGTTGTTGTTGTGGACGGTGCAGCCTCTGTGTTTGGAGGCTATTGACCAGATCCAACGTGAACTGTTTCCTCTCCGTCAGCGTTGTTTAAAGTTTCCCTGTTTATCTAACCGGAGCTGCAGGAATGTCAGGAGCAGCTCACAGAGCATTAACTCCTGCATATCTCAGGACTACAGGTTCACAATGCAGTCGACTGCTGCCAAGCCTCTGCCTTTCAGGCCTTATCACCCTGGTGCATTCCTTTAAGCAGCTCTTCCTCCATCTAAAGCGCGGAGACTTTTTGCTTCTTTATCAGCTGTTGGGGATTAAAACATGCGTTTCCAGCGGGCCGAGCGAGGATCAGGGCAGAAATCCAGGAGCCGAACAGCTTGGAGAGTCATTTTCTGCACTTGTTCCCGGCGTCCGTCAGTCAGGGTATCACCCGGTGGGCCGGGGAAACACGATAGGTCGCTGACACTAAAAGCTGTGGTCGGGATGTTTCGGCTTCTACAATTAAATGAACCTGAAGTCCAGCCGTGCCAGCTGCTCTGGTAGTGTTTGGATAAGTGATACCTCCTCTCACGCAGCGACGCTGCCTCATTATCTGGCTTACAGAAACACATGTTGTCTGATTTAGAGTTGATATCAGAGCGTTAGTGTTTGGCAACGCGGGATGGATCTTTTTAGTCTTTGTGATGCACCGTGCAGAATTCATCCTGCGGAGCTCAGAGGCCGATCCACAGAGGTTCAACATGCGATGCACAGAACACATAAAACAGCCACCTAAGAAGAGGATTGATAGCTTCCTTCTGGTAAAACGGCACCCAAATACAAGCGATTAAAACTATCAAACTTCACTTTTTTTTTTCGATTTTCGATTTAAAATCAGTGTGACTTTTTCTGGTTGCCTGGCAACGCAAAACCACACAGCACAGTACCTCCTTCATTCGAATCTTCTTTGTGAGCCGAGCTCGTGAATACACCGGTTGGGAAACAATTTGAATTTCCATTTACCAAACCAAGCACTCTCTTTTTTCAGTTAGATCTTGTGATGCCTTCATTCTGATATAAAACTGCAGCCGCAGCAACACTTGGCAGGTTTGAAGTTATTTACTGTGTGGAGAATGCCTCCACTAACACACTGGGCTCAGCTGCGTGTTGATATTCATGCATAGGAATTAGAGGAGGATCAAAACAAACAGTTTAAGCAGGCGAGTGCTCATAAAACGCTCGTCTCTCTCTCTCCTGCGCCTCGTAAAAAGAGCCCTTTAACAACACTGTGGGAGGATGAAGCCCTCCACTCACACGCTGCCGTATATTCAGGAGCCAACAGGTGTTGGAGGATGAGCGGTGTGAAGCAGGCTGCTGTCAGTTTTTATAATGCCAATGAAAAAAATCTCCTCAGAGAGGAAACACGTGTTGAACGGTTGATCTGCCCCAAAGGACTCCCTGTAATTGGTGTTTCGTTCTCGGCTGTCAGGTGGATGAGCGACGCAGCACAACGCTGATCTGATGAGAATATCTAAACACTGTCTGTGCTCTAAATGTTTCAGAGGACATGTATAATTTGTGATTTGGTAGATTTATTTTCTGTGCTTGAAAAGAAAAACAAAGCCGGTATCGAAATTAAGTCTGAAATGACAAAAATGTGCATCATTAGCAACACTTCTCTTCACTGTGCTGCTTTTTTGTTTTTGTTGGAAGAAAACGTCAGACATGATAGATTCAGAAAATAATTTATTGAAAGTATAGAGCTACAAATGAGAGCTTCTTAATGAAAATACATATTTTATGATTTCCATTTCCGAGTCTCCCGCCGAGGCTGCAGCTTATTCTTCAGCATCTTTCGCCTGAAATGAACAGAATAAAAGTGAATAAAAAAAAAATCTGACAAAGGATAAGAACTTGAATTGAAGCTGTTTTCCACTCCACTTTTCTTGTCCTTACTTTTCCAATTTCGCGGCTCTTTGTTCTCATCTTGTTGACCTGTGACTCGGCGATGTCGGCGCGCTCCTGAGCCTCCTCCAGCTCATGCTGAACCTTCCTGAGCCTCGTCATGTGAGTGTTGGCCTGCTCCTCCTGTGCAGAGATGGAAAAGACGAAGTCCATAAAGAGGCACGAACTCAATGATTCAGTGAGGGTCTAACGGTTTGTGTTGGTGTTCGTAAGTGAGACGATGTGGCTATAAACACTCTGGTTTGTGACTCACAGCCTCCTCAGCTTGTCTCTTGTAGGCCTTCACTTTCAGCTGCAGCTTGTCCACCAGATCCTGAAGTCTGTTCACGTTTTTCTTGTCCTCCTCAGTCTGCAGGTCACATCAAACCACAGATAACCTTCACCAATCTGCACTTTTATCGAGCCTCGGTCGAACAACAACCAAAAAGAGTCTTCCTACCTGGTAAGTGAGCTCCTTAACTCTTCTCTCATATTTGCGAACACCTTTGACAGCATCCGCTCCCCTTCTCTGCTCAGATTCGACCTCAGTCTCAAGCTCACGCACCTGGAAAGTGAAAAGTGTGGGTTAGATACTTTGAAATCGGATGATTTCACGACTGAACGTTTATTGAGAGATGAAATCCTCTTACTCTGGACTCCAGTTTCTGGAGCTGCTTCTTGCCTCCCTTCATGGCCAGATTCTCAGCTTCATCCAGGCGGTGCTGCAGGTCCTTCACCGTCACCTCCAGGTTCTTCTTCATCCTCTCCAAGTGAGCGCTGGTGTCCTGCTCCTTCTTCAGCTCCTCAGCCATCATGGCCGCCTGAGAGTCAGAGGAGGTTGATCTGTTTCAGCACCTGTTTTACAACACCGAGTGTGTAAGAAGCAGCACCGTGAGGCTGTCTTACATCAGTGATGGCCTTCTTCGCCTTGTCCTCGGCATTTCTTGCTTCTTGAACAGCATCTTCCACTTCACTTTGGATCTGGACAAGATCTCCTTCCAGCTTTTTCTTGGTGTTCAGCAGGCTGGTATTCTGTGAAAAAAAACACAACACGACACGTTCAAATCACATTCAGAGGAACAACAGAAGCAAAGTATCGCTTATCTTTTTCTTTGGTACCTGAGAGTGCAGCAGTCCCACGCGTTCGCTGGCGTCCACCAGCTCCTGCTCAGCTACTTTGCGGCCTCTCTCCGTCTGCTCCAGTGCGGCTCTCAGCTCCTCGATCTCAGCCAGCATCAGGTTGTTCCGGCGCTCCACCATGGCAACCTGCTCCTTCATGTCATCCTGACTACGGATGGCTTCATCCAGATGAAGCTGGGCATCCTGGAATGTAAAACATAGGCACAATCAGCTTCGGCAACCTTTATGAAGCCGGTGATCTTGCACAGATCCTCAGAGCGCCACGCTACCTTGAGCTGTCCCTGCACGTTCCTCAGCTGTTTCTGGGCTTCGGCAGCCTGGCGGTTGGCGTGGCTCAGCTGAATCTCCATCTCATTGAGGTCTCCCTCCATCTTCTTCTTGACTCTCAGGGCATCATTCCTGCTCCTGACCTCAGCATCCAGGGTGGTCTGCATGGAGTCCGTCACCCTCTGGCTGTTCCTCTTCATCTGCTCGATCTCCTCATCCTTTTCTGCCAGTTTCCTGTCGATTTCACCCTTCACCTGATTGAGTTCAAGCTGAACGCGGAGGATCTTGGATTCCTCGTGCTCCAGGGTCGCCTGTGAACAAGGGTGACCTTCATCAACTACAGACAACAGCAAATCTGACATTGAAAATGAAGGACGTGAGTCAGTGTGAGAAACAGTTCAGGCTCATCCTGCATTACACATTTTTACGGAGCTTTGGCTGACTCACAAAATGTACTCTGCAGTTTTTTCAGCTTTTGTGACAACAAACAGTGTCTTGCCTATGTTTGAGGATTTAAGACATCAACTTGAATGATGGCTGATTTAGTTTGTTCTGACGATGTAGCTCTGCTGTCTCTCTTACTGCAAGTCAGGAAGTGGAGTTCAGTTTTACCTCTGCCTCCTCCAAAGCAGTTTGTATTTCAGTCTTCTCACTCTCGACAGTCTTTTTCCCCTTCTCGAGCTCATGGATGGTCTTGCCGGTCTCACCAATTTGCTCAGTCAGGTCGGAAATCTCCTCTGTTACAGCAGATCATCATAGAGTCAGTTGACAAACCAATAAATAAAAGGTAAGTTATTTATATTCCTCATTATTGTGTTAACATCAAAGTGGCTTTGTTAAACATTTTTCCCCCTTACGTTGCAGATTCTTGTTCTCCCTCTTCAGGGTCTCCAGCTGATCCAGAGCTTCCTCATAGGAGTTTTTCATTTTGAACAGCTCAGTGCTGAGAGAGCGAGCCTCCTTCTGAGCTCCCTCCAGCTCTGCCTGGCTTTCCTCATACTTCTGCTTCCACT
>JAUESE010000080.1:10898293-10910213 GCA_032274725.1 Malacoctenus triangulatus
GTTACCACTGTGGCCACAAGGAGCCGACATTAGACTCATCGTCTCGCTCCAGCTTGCACCTGCACTGCTGATGGCTTGCAGGCTGACTGACTGTGAAGTGACACTTCTTACCTGAAGCAGCCACTTCAGATATCGGCAGTCCTTGTTCGTAAGACATAAAGCCCAGAACGGAAAAGATGGCAAAGCCTGCCACAAAACTGGACCCGCCATTCACCAGACACAGAACAAATGTGTCCCTAAAGGAGCAAACAGAATGAAATGAGGCACATCAGATGTTCAGAAAACAATAAAGCAAATAAAGCAGAAAGCAGTGTCTTCCTCAGCCATCTGACTGCGTGAGACAGAAAGTACGACCTCAAGCCTGAACAGTTTGGATGAT
This sequence comes from Malacoctenus triangulatus, assembly GCA_032274725.1. Classification (NCBI taxonomy): domain Eukaryota; kingdom Metazoa; phylum Chordata; class Actinopteri; order Blenniiformes; family Labrisomidae; genus Malacoctenus; species Malacoctenus triangulatus. Next base: position 10,898,673 of record JAUESE010000080.1, read on the forward strand.
GTGTAAAGAGGCAAAGTGGTGAAGGAAAATGATTGTTCTCTAGGTATGGATGGAGCATTGTTTTGTTCATCTGATAGACCACTTTTCCAACTTAGAATGGCAACGGTGACGCAAAAGACCAGAACACACGGCAACGGTGTGTTGATGTCACTTTATCGGCTCACTTGGAGCCGTGGCCAAGTCGGTCCTAAAGTCCTGTGGTCCTAATCTGACCTGATGAATACCACGGAGGCTTGAACCCGTCAGAGGAGGTGTATGGATCATTAATTCAGACCTTTCAACCCGCTGTCTTTTCGGCGTCATGCTCATTCACACATGACTTCTTAAGTAGTGAAAGGTGACTAATGTTGATGAATGATTAAAAAGAGGGACAGAAACAGTGTACTCACTTGTAACAATCATTGTTGTATTGATTGTAACTTCCCAGAGCCGTCAAACTCCCCTGACAAATCCCGAAGGAGAAAAGAACCTGCGCTCCTGCGTCCATCCAAACCTAATCCAACCAAAAAATGCACCTTATTCTCACCAGGTTTGAGTCGTGTCATCAGGAGGTTTATCAGATATTGGTTTATTTTTAGGCCTTTTCTGCAGATGGACCAAGCTGGACACATTTTCTTGGTTTTTATTCAAAAAAGTATCTAACAAAATTATCACGTCCGCTTGATTCATTACTTACTTGAGGGTCCACCAACCTTGTGGGGTCAGGATACAGGTAGAAAGCTAAGCCATCCATAGCTCCCGGTAAACTGAGTCCACGAGCCAGCAGAACCACCAACATCACGTAGGGAAAGGTGGCGGTGAAGTAAACTACCTGTCGGCAAAACAAAGGCAAAAGGCTCAGATGCCAGTGAAATAAATGCACAGTTAATTAAATCTTCTGTGACACATAAGTGTCCTGTACATTCTCCTATGTTCAGTGAGGTGGACGAAGCTTAAAAGAAAGACCAATGCAACCACAAAGTGTCAGGAATGACTTGTATTTGAAAAGTCAAACTTTTTCCATAAAGTTTATTCGACAGAACAGATTGTACATAACAAATCCTGCTTTAAATATATAACTCGTGTACCTTTCCTGTGGACTTTACTCCTTTCCAAACACAGAAGTAGCACAGGATCCACGCCAGGAGGAGACACAAGGCCAATTCCCACCTCAGGCTACCAATCTCTTCAATTCCTTGAGATATACCGAGCACTCGTCTCCTGAAACGGATCGATATGAGGCAACACTGAGAGCTCGGTTCCAGACCACTCTCTGTGATCACTCAGTAGTAATGAAGACTGGTATGTTGGTGCAGATAGGTGCAACTTATCATTTGATTTTGGTACACCAGGAAAGAAAAAAAATAAATAAATAAATTCAGTCGAAAAATATATATTAAAGATTGTATGCAGGACGACGGATTTCAAGGAACCCTTGTTAAATGTTAAACTGAAGCCGTGACATATTTACCACATTATAAAGCACGCTGCCTTCAGCACAGGTCAAACTGCTGGTTTATAAATGTTACATATTCACTTAATGTTCCTTATCAATACTGATGTTGGCGTGATGCACTTCCTCCACACCCTGTTGCCATGTACCTGATATCAGTTTGGTATGTAGAGAGCAAATAAATGATTAAAGCTTCACATTGGGGAAAAAAAACTCAACAACCTCAAAGAAGCTACACACATTTCAGGTGATGATGGTGAGTCATGCAATCATAAGCCTAACTATTAAACCTGTGGTGTTCAACCTTTTTGTTTCAGGAAATAATGCACCCTCTGTGGAACTGGGTTTCTGAACTTAGAGTATCCCAACAAGCACAAGGCACTTTTAGTAAAAAAAATATGAATAAATAGTGTGTTCCTGCACAAAGTGTCAATTATTATGAAAATACTGCTTGAGCTTCTTGAATGCAAGAAATTGTCTTTCAATTTCAAGGCAAACCCTTATCTGTCAAAGATGCCTTTGTAGTTGTTTTAAACTCAGTGACACTCAGTTGAGTGATTCAGTCATACCTTCTGAGAGGATTCACGCAGTTTTGGATTTTACTAGTTATCAACTGCAGTACAAAAAGAAATATGAGAAAGAGGTGATGTATCAAATTTAGATTTTCTTTGCATGTCTCACAGTGTGTTTCTTTCAGTGATCATTTGATATAGTTTAATGGAAAAAAGTTCACATGGTTACTGAGGTAAAGTGGGCGGCTGGTAACCACACTTATAAACACACAATAAACAAGTGATCTCATTTTAGTGCAAGTGGGGGGAAAAAAACACAGTGTTGCCAAAGATCAGAATTGGTGTCTGACAGGTCGGTGTTTCCTGTGCCAAATTTCAATGAGCCAACACACAGACTGAGTGCTGTCGTTTCTGTTTCTTTACACTCATAACGGCGCTCCAGAGGGTCCACCTCAGTCCACATTTCATCCTGCTGATGAGCAGCGGCAGCTGCGAGAATGTAACATGCAACAATATTTTGCTGAACGTTCTTGGCAACCCATCAGAATAAATAAACTAAAACAGAGAAACCCCGCCGTGACTCCAGCCACAAAGTTCAACTTTCTGAAAGCACAACAGCAGCGACAACAAAGGCGAAAGTGAAACTTACTCCCAGAATTCAGTTGCGGGCGTTGTTGCGTTGGCAGCTGCTGTCCAATTTGATGATGCATTTTTTTTATCGAATTCAACACAAGACTCTGATGAAAAATAAATTAAATAATCAAAATAAAAATTGAATAAAGTGCAGTGGTGACATCTTGATACATTCATCTGATACAAAAACCATCATCCTCAATGTTTTTTTTAAATTGGCACCTTGAAATGTATCCAGTTAATTCAGGTTAATACGCTGTAGAAAAAAATCTTTGACCACAAACTAAACAAATTGTAAACACTGAGAAGCAGCTTGACTCCCAGGCATGTTTGCCTCAGGTTTATCAATCTGTTTACCTTCTGTGAGCAACAGAGTTTGTATGAAACTAAATGTTTGATCAAACTTATCAAAGAATTTCATGAAAACAAACGTGTCAGAAGGCGTTTAGGTCCTCCTGAACCAATCATGTCTGCATTTGTCGATCTACCTGTGTTCCAGGCGTTCCTGCAACTGGCCCAGGGGACCTCAGCACTGAAGGACGAGAAGAGGTAGAAAAAGGCCCACGCCTGGATGACAATGTACGACACGGCAGCATACGCGATCACTACCTGGGTGGCGTAACCGATCCCTGATGAGAGAGGCAAAGTGTGGTCAGTACACAGCAAGTAATCACTCTGGTCAACAACAAATCTATTGTTGATGTTTACACAACTCAGTAAGGATCATTTTGATGTGTTTTTTTCTCAATCAGGTCTTATTTTTTTCAGTCCATCAATCTTGCACAGAAAGGAAACGAATGAGAAATGAACAGAAATCAATTAGAAACAAAACATTTTTTTGGGTCACCCAGTGTCATTTTTTTTGCAAACACATGTGGAATAACTATGAGACAAACAAACTACAACACAGGCAAAGCTTGTTGGTCTTTGGACTGTGTCCTGTACAATCAACGCCCACGAGGTGTATCAAGTTACTCAAAACTTATCAGTCAATAAATCGACAGCTTTGAATCCTCCCCACTGAAAATCTCAGATTTGCGAGCTGAGCGTTTTCTCCAGTCCTCGCCCCAACGCTTTGTTATTGTCCCCGGCTGTCCCCCAGACTGGAGGACGACAGTCTTACTGGTTCCTAGTTCCTCAAGAATGAAGCAGCTTAGATAATTATAGACCCAGGGCAGAATATCAGTTTGGTTCTAAACCACAGCAAAAAGCGGATATGTGTACATATGTTTTCAAATAATTATTGAGTCATTACATAAGAATGTGTTCACTCTTGTCCAGGTGGGCAATTTATTGAGACAGGGGAGCATTTTTTTTTATCTCTTTTATTTCATTTTTGTATGACTAACCTGTCAAGAGAGTTATGAACTTGTAAAAGTGGCAGTGTGGTTGGCACTATATTGGTGAAGCAGTCCTCATATAGGCACAGACACGCTGACGGTTGACAGCGACGTCGTTCATCAGTGTCATGTTTCACATGCGCGAGAGTTTCATAAGTATTGAAACAGAACTTTTGCTGTTGCTCCGACAAAGTGTCGCCGACTCTGTCGAAACCTTGTTGCACACCTCTGCACGCTGCACGTGTGGTCGGATTCTAAAAAAAAACGGAATCAAACCTTCAAAGGCTGCGAGTGGCGTCCAGTGACTCGCTGAGAATTTGGTAAAAAGGTAATTGTCATTTTAGCTGTGAAATAAAGAAAAATAACACTGACAAAATAAGTTTGGAGAAGATATCAAGGAGTTGAGAGTGTGAAATTTAAAAAAAACATTGCACGTGGGAGAGCTCAGGTTACCTGCAAAAACTACATATTTGCATGATGCTTCTTCACACCTCCGTTGCACACAAATCATAGTGTGAGCACGTGCGACCTGAAAAGCACTTATTAATCATGCTTAACTCCAGCCGCCCTGAAAAACATAACTCCTAATGAAAGATGTGGTGCTTGCACATTTATGTGTTCAATTAATCAATCATATTGTCATTTTTTTTATGAGTGTGACTTCTCGTCCTCCTCAGATGAGCAGACAGGAATTCAAATGGAGCCCCCGGGAAAATCTAACACCATAACGTGTGAGAAGGACTTTGTCTCGTGGCTGCCGCAGCACGTCCGATATGACATGATGGAGAGGGAGTGTTTCTGTGGGCGCCCGCATTCTTCTCCTGCTCTCACAATTTGTCACATGGGGTAATTCAGTTAAAACAGTTTGCACCTGTGTGAACAGACCTGCAGTCTGCCAGAGGTGTCCTCTGTGTGCAAAATCAGAAGGCCTTTAAGGACAGGTTTGTCATTGCTGCTAAAGCAGGCAGATAATACACATGATTGTGCTTTATGAGCTGCTCGTTCTTCTGTTCAGGCTTCTCCCAGGGTTCAGTCTAACAATACAATACACTTCGAGGACTGTGCTTCATTGTTTGGACATTTCTTCAGGGGGATTTTTCATACACACTCTTATTCACAACACACAAGAAACAAACGTTATTTGAATGGAATTTCTTATTTTCTTCGAGAAGTTACAGGTCAACTGAGCTGTAAAGGTTTGTTGGGAAGAAACAGCTGCACTGTATCTCCATTAATCCCTCCCTAATGACGACCCGAACGCCCAAAAAGTTCGATTTAGACTCAAATCACACAGCAATTCATGCACTTTCCCCCCAGTGTTCCCATTGCAATAACGAAGCCTTTGCTAACTTGTGGTCCTGCCTGTTTTGGACGGCATTTGTTGGCAAGCCTGTTTTTGAGCGGCGGCGAGTTCTTTGAAAGCACACTATGTGCACTGACCTTCAAACAAAGGGCAGAAGTGCCTCCAGCAGGTGATGCATCCCTGCGAAGTGTACTGTCCCATCGCCGTCTCCACCAGGAACATGGGGATGCCACAGGCGAGCAGGAACAGGACGTATGGGATGAGGAAGGCACCTGAGAGATACATGAAATGTAATCTCACGCAACTTTCCTTCGAGGAAAACCTCTGCCTCATCCTAGAATCACTTCAAAAGGAAAATGCTTGTATTTTATGGGAAAGGTTGCTGCACAGTTTCTCACAAACAACACTTGTTTCATTCTAAATTTGGCACAAGTGATGCTCCCGGTTGTCCTTTGTGTTCCGTTTTGTGGAGAAAAAAAAAAGGTCTCTCTGGTAACAAACAGTGGAGTTATGCAACACATGAGCCACACCTTGATCACAACCATCTTTTTTTATGTGACAAGGTTGATTTTTATGATCTGAGAACGTTACATCACGATCCAGTCCAGTCACACAGCACACAGTTGATTTGCAAGCAAGGAAATGCAGCTTACCTCCTCCATTTTTGTAGCACAGATAGGGGAACCTCCAGAGGTTTCCCAGACCCACTAAAGTTCCTGCCACAGCCAGCAGAAACTCCAACTTGTTGCCCCACTGGCCACGATCTAATAGCTGGGTCTTCTTCACTGAAATCTTATCCTGGCCTGGTAGCTCCAGGCTGCCGGGTTTGAGGAATTCTCTGGACATGTTCAGAAACACTAATGAATGAATAGCTGACACAGTGAAGTCTGACCTCAGTGCGCTTCCACACCATCCACTATCCAAATTTATAGAACAAAGACTGTCGGTGCTTGGAAGCTCTTGAAAATGCTCACAAACGGATCTACTCAGCTGATTGTTTGGCACTGCTGAAAAGCTTCATTTGATTATTCAATGAACCTAAGCTTGCCGGATTATTGAGAATGGAAAGTTTTTCACTGGCAAGAAGTCTGCAATTTGTTAGAAGTACATGTGATAGTGAAAACGAGGCATTAAACAGTGCAGTGCAAAGCAAAAACATGGGGAACACTTACCCTTCCATCACAAAGCCCCCTCCCCCAAGAGCTGCAACCAGCAACAGCAAAGTGATCAGTATTCCTCTCAGCCGGGCGCTCCGCAGGATCTCTACACAAACAGCATGTCATGAGCGGAGCCAAAGTGAGAAACAAAGTGGCTATAGTTTCCTTTGGCTGCTCTATGACCTAATTATTGTCCGACTGGTCTGCACTCTGCGCTATCTCACTCCAGTAAGTGTTGAGCTCCGACCAAGATTGGAGGTAAAACCACTTCCTGCTGTATTTTTCCACTGAGACTGGGGGGACTTTGAGTCATTAAGATTAGTAATGTTGGTAACAACTAAACCAAAGCAGCTGAGCCGTCTCGGCTGCGTCTCTCGCAGTAAACAGGCTTTAGTTATCAGCCACCTGGGAATTAGGAGACTGGGATCATAACTCATGGGGAAACAATACCCATAACCAGTTCGCAATGCAAACACTGGTCTCTGTAGGGACCTGATCCTATAGTCTGCCATACGGGGCGGGTTTGCAGTCTGCATTCACACTGATTATTTATGACACAATACAATCGGAGCCAGGAGCATCATTATCCCTCTCCCTGGTTAAAGCGCCCTCTATTTACTCTTCCACATTTATTTTTCTTTTTCAACACACTTCACCACACCTTTATGTGTGTTCTCATTTTCAAACCTATCTCTGTGATGCATCACAGATGAATTTCTGAATTTCCCTATTAATTATTTACTACATCAACTGCACTGCGGATTCGTAACACATAAATTTACTTATTCACTGAGTACTTGTACTTACTTCCTCCTCCTAATTCACACAGTCACCAGATTACTGGATATTTACAGCTACTATGGCACATCAGACTGTGGCCTCAGTAAAACATAAGCCAACTTTGCTAAGACATTATAGTGTTGACTGTGCAATAAGTTGTGAATGTTGTAAAATTTTGGATTTGTTTAGAAAAGAGTCACGTTTTTATACCAAATGCTATTTACGTCATTTGTAAATGGGACAGAGGTGCAAAACAGTTTGATTAGCCAATGAGCTCATCCATTTTGGGGTCAATCGTAAGTCTTAATGTGGATCGCTTTAAAAACAAATGAGCTGCACTGTTGTCTAAAAACGGCGAAGTAAAATAAAGAAACAAAGATGTCGTACCCACACAAGCTGAGGATGAGTCTCTCTGGTCAGCACAGATTTGCAGCTCCGAATTTTAAAGGCATCAAAGAGGAAGAAAACAGACTGAAAAAGAAACATATGTGAGTGAAAGATGGCAGGGTGGGGCGATGGTTGTCGATGTAAAGAGCAGGATTCACACGTTCACCATTTGCATGTTGTCCTCGTGGCTGTGGTGGTTTTTTTCCAGGTACACCCTCACCCTTCCTCCAACGAACCAAATCACTACACACCAAAATACGCCTGACATTTTGCTTTACCTCCTCATTGTTTTGTTCTTTATTTAGCACCGAGATTATCAGTAGTGATTGTGTGAATGCCTGCTTAAGCATCATTTGTTTAGACACACAACACAAGCGTGAGGAATTCTCTCATGCCCGTTTGGGTTTAATAACCAGCACAGCGTGTAATTCATCTGTTGTTGCGCGTCGACAGGCTTCGTAAAGGGAGAAAACTTGTTGCAGAATGTCATCATGTCCATGCTGGAGGAATCTGTGACACTGTTTGGAGGCCATCATTGTTGATAACCAGATCACAGCAGCACAAGGGTGAAAACTGTTTTTTTCTTTGAACATTGGGCTGATCTCAGCTGACTGTCTATGAAAGGTGGTTTTGAACACAGCCTGAAAGCCACTCAGGCAATTGAACGCTTCATTTAGATTTATCAAAGGAATATCTGATGGTTTTAGTGTGAATGTGCTTTAATAGGACCGGAGCTTGTTTCCTCAGACAGTCTGTTTCATTTGACCATCTATGAAAGTGTTTCTGACCTCTGAACCAAACGATCGTGTTCTGCTTCACCTGAAGTTGCTTGCTTGCGCTCTCAGCTGTTGTGACTATGCAACAATGTTCAGACGATATGAACTTTTCAGTACCCTTAAAAATCGTGTACCCTACTATTTATGTGCCCGCCTGCTCCCCCTCCCGTTACAGGATACAGAAAAAATACACACTTCTTCATCCAATCAGAATTCAGCAACTCTTACATTGTACAAACCATCCAGTTTCCGACATTTTTATCCACAATCCATCTAAACCCGTATTTTCCCCAGTCAACCCTCAATAGCCCGACTCTGCTCGGCCTTCCGCTCACACTTGCACCTGAGCAGTGAAGCAGCTAAACACCTGTAGAGGAAACTGAGAATTCCACATGATGGGTCATATTTCAGTTCCTTTACCAGTCAGACAGAAACCAGCCACCTAAGTGATATCCTTCTGTGCAGGTTTAATGACATGCAGCTCAGGCATCGTGTTACGGAGTGTTGATTGTTTTTACACAATGAACAACTGAAATATTCACACACAATTAAAAGAAACGTTCAAAAGCAAAATATTCTGAAGTGTTCATTATTGCAAAGTAGAATTTTGATTTTATTTGACTTGTAAAACACTTAACAAGCTTACATCAGAATGGAAAAAATTAAAAACTGTGCTTCTCCTAAAATGTAGTCGCATTACAACAAAAGCAATGCTGAAGGCAGAAAAGCTGCCATTTAGAGAGAGACAGTTTGCTTTTCATGATGCAGCAGCTGACAATCCCTCCTCTCCCTCTCTCTGTAAAGCTGAAACGGGCTCACGTGCACAAACACATAGGACAAAGAAAGTGTGACTCAACATAAGTACGCATCTGCAGGTGATCTCTCCTGCGCAGGTTGCTGATGTGCAGACAGCAGAACAGATTTCGCTCTGCCTGCTGTTGACACAGCTCCATCTCCGGCCTCCTCGGGGCTCCAACATCTCCGACAGCTCGGGGCTTCTCAGCAGCTGGGCGGGAGGATGAAGGCGCCTTCGCTCAACCGTAATGTGCAGTGTTTTGTTACATTCCCAGTTTCAGGTGTGCCGACTTTGTTTCCTTAGAAAATATTCACTGGGATTGAGCAAGCAAAGCTTTTCTCACCTCCTGGTGAGATCGAGTTTGATCATCCGCAGCGTGAAAAGGGTTGGGCCCTCACAGAAACTGCTTCCACCCGATTTCTTTTTACTTTTCAGACTTTCCACTGAGTGAAGCAGCATTTTTCTGGCGCCATTCTGTTTAATATCATAAAGGCATATTTTAGGACTAAATTGTAAATGCGGTTATGTTATGAGGTCACAGACCCAAACTTGTGACTTAAAGGTCACTCGGTTTGAATCCTCGGTCTGTGAGCGAATGAAGATGTGAAAAGGGAAAGCTGCTGCTTGTTCTCACCCGCGTCATCAGCAGCGAGAGAGCAGGCTGGCTCATCCCTTTCATTCACAGATTTATAGGGTGGCCACAGTTAGTCCAACCGGCTTGTAAATACGAGAATGTGGCATAAACATGGACAGCTCCGACCAAAACAACCACTTCAACCCTCGGGGAGTTACAAAGAATGGAAAAGCAAAACAAATAAACATATAAATAGTCCAGCGATTGATTCTTGGAGTGTTATGAGAAACATGTTGTCCTGAAGCGGTGACAGGAAGTTGAAGTTTTATTACACGAGTTCCAGATCCAGATGTTGACTTTGGGGGAGGGGCCGTGTGAAGGACGTAAAGCTGTGCAACCCTCTCTACTGCCTTTTTCTATCCGTTACAAATAACTTTTTTGTAAAGTTTTGTTTTTTTTTTTTTTACCTTCCAGTGTCATCGTTTGGAAAACTCGTTCAGACACACAAACAGTTTTATTTTCACTTCCTTCAGCGCTGTGAGGAGGAAACAGCAGCTGATGGAGCATCAGATCATCCTGGAGCTCAGCAGACCTTCTAATGACTTTCACAATGATCCTCACTCGTGATTCACAAAACATGTTACACAACATAGAAGAGTCGTTATTCACACAACTTTTTTCTGTTACATTGACTTCCTGTTTTTCACTGCCGTCCACATTTTGCAGCGCGCTGTTCTGGTGTTTTATTTCGATGCACTTCAGGAAACAACACTGTTGTAAGTCTGACAAAGAGATAGACACAACTTTCACAACTCATGAGTGAAACTGCAGCCGCTGCTTTAGCTGAGTGGAGCAGCTGGACTGGACCTCTATTAGAATTGATCAGATATACCAACTCCAATAATTAAGTCACTGTTGTAATTCATGCATTAATCCTCATGCATTCCACCAAAACAAGTGTCTGACATGCTCAGTGTAGTGTGCGGGGGGCGGGGGGGGTTACGTGACAAAGGTGTCCTCTCTGAATGCAAAGAGGATGCAAAGTGCCCTCCTGGTTAGCAGGATACAGCTGCCCTATTGGGTTGCAAAAGTGCCTGCCAAAGTCCCTTCTGCCCCGGATATGCTGGAGAGCTTCATGGCTGCAGGACCATGTGCACATGCTTCTGGAGCGCACGTCACACATTCATGGTCGTGGTGTGTTGTCCGGACAGAATACACACTCCCTCACTCATCCGTCACCTGGCAGTGAGTTAATTCTGCACTTTTTTTCTTCTATTCCACGTCATCTCCCACCGCTGAAGTTCCTTTTGCCTGTAAGTCCACAAGCTTATTCGTGGTTCATAAACAATCGTCAGGCTTCAGAAAAGTTACTGCTGTTTACCCATGGTAGGAAGTCCAGACACAGCAGAGATTCTCCAGTTTCTGCTCTAGATTTCCAAAAAGATGAAAAGCATATCTTTTTCTGTCACCGAATAAATGTCTGTTTGTTAAATGATTCGTTCTGAAGGTTTTATCAGACAAACCATTAAAAGTCTCACTACGCTACACTGCTCATGCACCTTCAGGTAACACCTTTGTTTTTGGTTTTTTGACAACTAACAGGCACCCGTCAGACCTCCTGGAAAACTATCATCAATCTTTTTTTGGATGTGACACGCCATGCAGGCCAAGTAAGTCAAATGGTAAATGTCACACAACGAAAGCCTGATCTGCCGGCTGGTTCCCCTCGTTTCAAACTGAACGAACCACCTGCTGTTTTGCATGTGAAACGGTACACTAAAGTGTGAAAGTGGCCTTAATTTATTGAACCCTCTTTCAACAGTTTGACCTTAAAAAATTTTAATTGATCAC
>JAUESE010000080.1:10971730-10981997 GCA_032274725.1 Malacoctenus triangulatus
ATTTATAGATATATTTTTGTCTTGATGCAAATGTGTTTATTCTGTCAAAGTGCTGAAAGGAGAAGAGAAAGAAGGAGAAGCGATGGTCGGATCACTCGCTGCAACATTTCTCTTGGTTACAATTTTAAATTTTTCTTTTTTTTTTTTTTTAGATAAGAAAAACAAAAAATTGCGGAGTCTTTTCAGAAGTTCTGAAGCCTGAACTTGTTGTTGAAAAGAACTGAACTATTTACCAAAATAGGTACAATCACTGGCAGCTTAGACTTATTCAGAGCATTTGAGAAGATGTACAATTTGGTGTCACATGAACCTCTTGACAACAAACATAAATTGCATCAGTCGATGTTTATGGGGTTTTTTCTCGGTCTTAGGACTTGTATCAGGATGCAATTCAGGCTCAGTCTGACAGCAGAGGGGCTAGCTGTGTGTGTGTGTGTGAGTGTGTGTATGAGGCTGAATGTGTGTCTCGTTGCCTCTGTAAACGCAGAGTATACTTGTATGTCTCTTTCTGTGTTTCTTGCTTTCTCTTTTATTATTTGTGAGTAAATTAGTTTAAATTCAGTACATTCCTATATTATTTATGGTTGTATTGTGATTGTAACAAGTGTATATACCTTCCATATACACACGCTCTATAAATAGATATAAATATATATGAACCAACCAATATGATCCGTGTTTGTCAGTGGTGGTCCTGTACATATGAAGATTTTTTTTTGTTCTTTCTCCTGTCTGTTATGTGGAGGGATGTTAAGTTATGGCCATTCGAAGTGTAAACTGCATGTCGCGGCATGCACGCTGAGCTGGGGACTGAATGTCGATCACTGGTTGGTGGCAGCGAGGGTTTCGCTGCTCACTGTACTATCACTCTGCTCTGGTAGCGCTCACACTGCCAGCTGCACGACTCACGTCTTTGACCAAGTCTTCTTTTTTTCCCCCCTCCCCCCCCCCCCTTTTTTGATCCACTCTGCACTAGTATTTACTCCTTAAAAGGTAATAAGGGTTGTGTTGTTATAATTATCTATTTGAAAACAAGTGAAAGATTGCTGTAATGGATTCAAAAACCTTTTTTTTGTGTGTTTTTCTGTTGTTGGTTTCTTTCTTTTTCCTGCTGGGATTGATGATTTCTTTTATGCCTGTTGGTACTGAAACGTAAATTTATTTCTTGGATTATTTAGGCCCACATGTCTTTGCTTTCTGCTTTTGGTCTGTTGCAAAGTGCCTTCCAAATACTGATTGTGCACAGCAGTGGATTAAAAAAGGTCCTCTTTTCTAAAGGTTGAGAATTGTACAGAGTGACTCGCATTGACACTTTTGTATAAAGACACAAAATGTACAATATGTTAAACCTGGTATTTTATCATCGTACTCTGCAAAATTGCTCCTAAAAACATGTGAGCTACATGTTTTGTTATAACGTCTTTGGACATATTTCAATATAAGCTTACTTTTCTATAGATATTTGTTTTTGTACTCTGTCATTGAGTCTCGTCTCTCTTCTTGGCGCAGAGATGAGCATCGAATAAAATGCAACTGAAAACCTCCTAACTTGGTTCAGTAATTCCACATCGATGGAAATCTATCTGCTGCATTTCTTCTCTCTCTTTTTTGGGGGGAAGTTTCTGCTCTTACTGTTTGAGAGCTGCTGTGACCATAAACAGCCTCCGTGGACCTGAAGCCCATCATACCACCATCTTTTGATAGTTTTAATGACTGGTCACTGTATGGATCTAATGAGACCTTTAAAACAAAAAAAAGCATGTTGCTATGGAAACAGCGCTGCCTGTGAGGAGGTGGAAGCACCGGATGGGTTTTAAGGTTACGACACGTTCAGCTGCGGTCCAATTAGGCTGAAGCCCAGTGATTGTAAAACAAATGACTGAATTTAAAAGCGTGTAAAATAATGATGTGGAGCTCGCTTGATCTCAGAAGGGGAGTGGATGGGAATTTTGTTGCTCTCCCAAGACGGACGAGTAATGAACATGTTTTTTAATTTCATGTTCATCAATAAAATTGCAATTCAGACTGACTAAAGGTGAAATGAGCAACTCTGTGCATACCTTCAGCAGCGAGGTGCTCGTTAATAATCAGGCATAAAACAAAGACGTGCGGAGACTTTCAATTCATTCATTTCAAGAAATTTCTTTGGACTCATTTTGTTCCCTCCTTGAACTGCTACAACATAACTAAATAGGTTGACGTGATGTAAAGTGTGAACAAGAACACGTTGAAATGATTTGGATCCGTCATACAAGCATCTTTAATTTAAAAAAGACCAAATATCATCGCTTAAAAGTGGCATATTTTGGTATCTCGCGACAAAACATTGGCTCATTTTCAGCTGCATGACAGCAGCACGTGAAGAAGGTGAAGATGTTTCTTGAAAAGTTAATGTGAGTAATGTTGTGAAAAACAGCGGCAGATGTAGCAGGTGGCATTCAGCAGGTTAATGACCAACCAGTTTCAAGATGGAGTTCAAAAAGAGCACCGCAGCCAATTTACCATTAACTTCCTTTGATTGTTGGAGCGAGCTGGAGTTCAGCCAAGAAATAAACAACATGGAGGCTCAGGAACAACACGCCGAAGAGAAAAGCCTCCTTGTTAGAAGTGAGCAAAGTGAACAAATGCTATTGTTGGACACATGCAAATACTGCTTTCTGCACAAAACCATTAAGAACATCTGGAATGTTTAATACCTGGAGCACAAATGACCCAAAAGAACATCACTTTTAGATGCTTTAACACAACAAAAACTACATATTTCAACTATTATATTTACAAACACCTCATTTCTAATACCAGCACCAGCATTTGAAATAAGTTAAAAGTGTATTTTGGTTTGCTGAGACTATAAACACATTTTTTTCTGTATCAACATCTTATTTAAAGGTGGCTCTCTGAAATATATATAAATATGAAAAGTAAAAATAAAGTTAAAATTTACAAGATGCAAGATAAACATCATTTTTGTTACTGTCCGCTGCATTTTCCTTGTAGTTCAGCTTGTTGAACTCGTCCATAATCTCCACCATCGTCTTCCCTTTTGTCTCCGGGACAAAATACAGCATGAACGCGCCGCTGAAAAGGGAGTAGGCCACGAAGATCAGGAAGCAGAACTGTCCGAGTCCGTCCTGTGTGGGGAGAAAAGAGGCCGACACTGTGACTCCGACAGCAGGGGGGCGTGAGGACAGACGCACAGGTGCATGGTGGGTGTCTCACCACTATGTAGCCGAACAACATCCCAACAAGGAACATGCTGAGCCAGTTGATGGTCCCACTGATCACGTAAGCTGAAGGACGCCAGGCTTGCAGGAAGAGGTCAGCGGGCAGCGCCATGGACACCCCGGCTAAAAGACAAGCGATCACAAAGAAATGCCGCGGCCGACATCATCACCGAAATCCAGACGGCTCGTTTGAGGACTGAAGATCGAAGACAGAAGAAGAAGTAACTCACAAGGCCCGAGACCATAAACACAAATGATGCAAAAGATCAGGGCGACATTAATGTACGCGATCCACCAGGTGAGGTCCTGCAGAAAGAAATGAGGTGACACCATCAAAACATGACAATAAAGCAAGTTATAGTGTGTGGAGCAGATCGGCCCCGCCCCTTTGTATTTGCATGCGCTCATCAGTGTTTGGCTTCACTGTAACACTACAGCAGGTTTGACGAGAGGTCCATTGCGCTCCCTCGAGGTTCGTCTTGTTGCGTTTACCTTGATGGACAGCATGACAGTGAGCGCACACATGGTGCCAGCCATCAGTAGGTAGCCGTAGCCCATCAGCTTCTTTCTCCCGGCGCGGTCGATCAAGAAAGACTGAGACACAGCAACAGAGCAGAGATGAAGCACGTCCACGTGCAGTCCTTTGACACAGCAGCAGCTCACAAGACATTTTACTGTACCATACATTGATGGAACTGTAACTCTCCACTTATTTTGGGAAAATACTTTAGTGTAAACTAAACTAAAATAGAGAATCAAAGGATGAACAGTGAGTATTTTTGTGTCACAGTGAGAGTATCCCCCTTTGCGACTCCCTGTGGGAAGTCTGCATGTTCCCCCTCTGTGGGCATGGAAACTCTCTGCGGCCCTTTCGGAGGTTTTTTTCTCACAGTGCACGACAAGCTTGAGGTTATTCTGTGACTAAATTCACCAGAGCGTGACCTGTCCAGTCTACGCCGACGCACTGAAGCACAAAATCGAACAAGGTTTCAGACTCCTCTCTGGATTTGAAGTGAGTTTGTCAGTGGTACTCACACACAGCGATATGGTGATGAGCTCTGTCGCTCCGAGGCCGATGGCCAAGTAATGCATCTGTGTCTCCGGCACTCCCGACTCGCGGAAGATGTCAAAAGCATAGAAGTACAGCTGCAGGAGATCAGGACACATCAGCCAGTAAGAAAAGAGCCGGAAGGCGGCGTCGGCGCGAAAGCAGAGTAGAGCCGGACTGAACGTACAGCGTTGATGCCACAGAACTGAACGCCGGCACAGGGGATGGCCAGAGTCAGCAGCTGCCACCTCACACAGCGAGAGGTGAGAACATCCTTCACAGTCTTGGCCTTTTCTCCCTCCGAGCTGTCTCGCTCCTTCTGCATGTCGTCCAACTCCTGCTGAACGTTGTCCTCCCTCCACAACCACTGCAAGGCTGTCACACACAAACACGCAAACACAAACCAATCATTTAATCTACAATCTTGGTGTCACTTCTCTCGTCCAGTTCCCTTTGACATGTGTTTTCTTGAGAGCCAACAGTTTCTCTGCTTATTGATCCTAAAAATCAGCAACAATCAGAAAATTTGATATTTCATTATCTTTGATTTTTGTCTTTGAATTGCACTAAGCCAACAACTAAACCTAAATCACAAGATAATGAAGCAAAATCTGTGAACAACATAAAAAAGCTGCTTAGATCAAGTCAAAAAACATCATTCATATTCCAACAATTCAATTATGCGCAAAGTGTGTTGAATGTACCTCTCTTGCTGCCTTCAGTGTCTCCTCGGTCAATGTAAAGGTAACGAGGTGTCTCAGGAAAGAACACCAGAGTCAGTAGCTGCAGGGTGGCGGGGATGCCGCTGATAGCCAACAGATAAGGCCATGTTTCTTCTTTGCCCAGAATCTCCCTGAACAAAGCACAGAAAAGGAGAAAATTGAAGCCGAGCAACCTCGAGAATCACAAAACGTGCAAGTTTTTGATGACTGAAAGAAATAACTAACTGGGACACTGCATCCCCTTTGTCCCCTGCCTGCATCAATGAGTAACTGTCTCGTTATTTCGCTCAGGTTGTCCTCTTTAATGTTTTAATAAACAGTAAGTGACCTGGTGGTTTCAGAGTAACCAACAGCTCTTACTTGATGCCAATAATCTGACCCATGACTTTCCCCACGGCGATGAAGATGGATCCAGTGAGGGTCATGAAGCCCCTGAGCTTCTTCGGCGAGCTCTCCCCGAGGTACATGAGGTGGACGCTGAGGCCGAGCCCTGCGGACAGACGGACGGGACGATGGACGGGAGGTCTGACGGAGTCGAGTCACGCATCGACTCGGACGCTGACGCGTACGCACCGACGTTGTATCCATAGAGAAACCTTCCAGCCAGGATCATCTCGAAAGATTTGGCGAAGCGGCTGAAGAGCATGAGCACGGAGGCAACGATCGCCACGACGTTGTTGAACAGCAGAGCTTTTTTGCTGCAAGATCAGATGAAATAGACTTGAAACAAAACAGACCAAATAGATTTCTATCAATCTGACCTGCCATCAGCTGTGGAGCTCATTCTAACCAGGCGTCACTGTAATTTCTCATAGTTTTGTAAGACTAAAGTCACTCGTAAGGGATTCAACAGGATCCTAACAGGAATTCAGTGTTTAACGAGATGCAGCACCGTCGTGTTTTTCTGGAAAACCGCAAGTGTCAGCAAGTTAGTGCCAACTGTTCAATATCGCACACACACCAACACACAAAGAGGCCCATTGTGTGTGCGTGTCTCTCCCTCTTCCTTACCGGCCGTACTTGACAGGGAGGCTGCCGCTGTGAATCGCCCCCGCCCAGGCCCCGAGACTCAGCACGGCCACGATGAACGACCAGATGAGCTGGTTGGTCGAGTCGCTCACTGGTCGGCCGTACCGCCACATCCATGTGTCGTTTACAAAACTCTGAACATGCTGCGGAACAAAAGAGGGGGGGTGGATGTGAGGGGCAAACATGAAGCAATCATACCTACTGAGTGTCAGAGTGGAGGGACTCAGTCACCGTGTTGTGTTATTTAGAGCATTTTGTTGGTATTAGTTGGGACCATTTGCTTCTGTGAGGGGTCCACACAGGTGGTATTTTGGTTTCTTTTCTTCCCCAGATCTGGCAACAAGTGAGATATTCTACATAGGTATGAACTAGATAACCCTTTTTCGGGCATCAAACTAACAGAGATCTTACCACGGCTGGAGAAGCGATGAGAGAAACTTGAATCCCGTACTGGAACGAACCTCCAATTCCCAACACCACTGACAGCAGGTAAAGCCTCCAGTACTGCAACTACAACATTCAAAAATACCTTTAAAAAGGAGATTTTTCTTTTCTAAATAAGATATAAGAACTCCAAAACGTTCTATTTACTCATTTTGTTTGGTACATTTGATTATAGATGTATAAATTGGGTACTTAACCTAAACCTCAGACTTGAATTTGATTTTTTTTCTCCTCTTGGTATATTTTTCAATTTGACATTTAACTGATTTTAAATCATCCAGGTGAATTTCCTTCTGATGAGGACACTGACACACAACAACAAAACAATGCCCACTCACAGTTTTCGATGCGGCCTCCATGTTTTCTGCAGGCTGCCTGGAAGCTGCTGCACGAGGAGTCAGATGCCCAGCATATATGGGGGATGCCACCTCAGGTTACACATCAATAGACTGTGGTTGTCCATTGATGCTGTTGGGACACGATCATGATCTGTGGACTTGAGTAAAACCAACACACCACATTGAACTGGTCAGCCTGGTTGACTCCTGGCACCCCGGGAGAGTAATTTGTCTCCTGGTTAGTCATTAGATGTTCTCTTTTATTTTTTTTCTTTCAGGGAACGTGGAGGCATCACAAAAGACACAAGAACTTCATTATTTATCCGCAAACTGGAGAGAAAACGGCCTGCAGGTCTTCAATGCACATGACAGGATCCTCAATGGTTTGCAGTATATTCATAGTTGCCCAGAGCTCAGACCTGATAAACGGTTAATAATCATGATAAAGAAGTCGTACATGCATTCATTTAACCCCTCGACAAGTTTGAAGGAAACAGAGAAAGAAGGGAAGTTGGAGGGAAACTCTTTCTCAGGATCCATACACCAGAAGACATAAATGGTTTTATACACACCGATCGTCACGTCAACAGGAATTGTTGTGCAGTCTGATGTGGTGCAGTCTGCCTGAAATTCACTCTTTCCAAATGTTGAAGTTTTTTCCCCCTCCTTTCTCAGCACAATGAGTCTATTTGAGAAGCACCAAATCTTGTATGCTCGGTATGTTTTTGGTGCGATTGTTCTTATCTTCCCCATAATCGACAATCTTTATGTCATAATTATTCCGAATTTTTGTGGCAGTGAAATTCGGAGACAAAAACCAAGGTTGGAGCCTCGGCACGACTTACAGCAGGTGAAGCATGTGACAAGTGTAAATCCTCTGTACATGATTTTCTGGAAAGAGTGTTTGGATAGTGGTTACTCATTTCAGTATTTACACCGTGTAGGAGCATGTAGAGTCATTTAAAGTTTCACTGAAAGAGGCCTCAGATGTTTGAGTGAATGATATATCCTGCACACAATGTGCAGTGAGACATCACAGCTCCTTTCATTGACTTTGAATTTACAACCAAAACATTGTCCATTGGGAGCGGTTCTGTTTTCCCAGGTACTCCAGCTCGCTCAAATAAACAATATCAAAGATACGCGTGTGTGTGTGTCTGTTTGTGTGTGTGTGTGTGTGTGTGTGTGTGTGTGTATGTGTGTGTGTGTGTGTGTGTGTGCACGTGCACACGTGCTTCAATAGTGTCTTGCTGTGAATGTCCATCCAGCTGTCTTGTTTTTTGTCAACATGAGAGTCAGTGAATCGTGACCTGCTGAAACCTGCCACGTGTTTTCACTGCTGTTGACGATTCTTTGCAAAATGTGTTAACTAATTTTATATATTTGAGAAATATGAGAATTTTTTCAAGATCTTCCATTCAGTGAATCACATTTTATTCAAACACACATTTAATACAAATCAAACTTTCAAGTGCTCTACAGGTGATTGTCAGTTAAAATGTCATTTAAAAAACAAAGGCTGTCCTGTATCACTACTCGTGCTGTATTAAATTCAATCTTCAATTTTTCAACCCAATAATTTACCATTCTTCATGATCAATATCCTCTCATCTGGACTGAAGCTTTTGCTTTTTAGAGGTCTCACCATTTTTACAACATTTTACACAAAAAAACAAAAACAACAACATCTCAAATAATTAAAATGCAGTTGTGCAATTTGCGCTTAAGACTTAAGGCAAAACACAAGGTCTTATTCTTGTTTCGCAACATCCACCAAACAAGAAAAACAATCACAGCGTCCTGTTGAAAAGCCTACTGTGTAGCTCTCAATGAACTTTGACCTTGAAAAGAAGGTAAAGAAAAACTATCTGAGGTGTTTATATTTACTTGATCTTGATCAAATCTGAAAATGTGGGAGCAAAGTTGAATACAATTGTGTTGCTATATTAAAATTATAGTTTCTTCATACAGAAACACTTAAAATTTGCTGTTTTCAGCAAAATTGACAACAAAAATGCACACAATTTTTTTTGTGTGTCACAATGTATAATACAAAAATATTGCTTCATTTATATGAGTCGGCGACACAACACAAAAGATCATGTGAAAAGTTTGATCTAAAACCTTGAAACCATTTCCTTTCTCTGAGAACAAACATTTGGAAGAAAAGGTGGAAAGGGGATTGGTGGATGTCTTCACGTGGTGTGAAAAGACCTCCCGAATCCCACTGCTTCTTCCTGCCCTTTCTTCCAGGCTCTGCTCTGAGTTTGGTGTAGAGCTGACATGGTGGAAGGGTTCACTTAGAGACGTCCGTCTACAAGTCTGTGGAGGGACACACTTCGCCCAGCTGGTACTGAGCCTGAGACTGCGACTCCAAATCTTTCTCCTGCCCCTTGAAGTTGAGCTTGTGAAACTCTTGCGTGATGACGGACAGAGACTTCCCTTTGGTCTCGGGCAGAAACAGGCCGACGTACAGCGCAGACAGGAGGCACACGGCGGCGAAAGGCACGAAACAGAACTGACTCAACTCGCTCTGAAATACACAGGTTTAACAACCAGTTACAATCAGTTTGAATTAAAGGCTTTCGAAAAGTTTGTATATGAACGAAACTCCTCATCAAAAATCTTGAAAAAATTAGTTAAATTACTCCTTTGAGAATAGATAATGAAGAAGGAAAGAATGAAATACTCTGTCAAGTGACGTTCGGGAAATTTGCACACTGTTTGAACTTTAAAACAGAAAGCTCATGAAGGCTTTTAAAGGTAGACAGAAAGTGGGTGATTGAGAAACTGACCACTAGAAAGGGGAAGATCATTCCAATGATGAACAGATTGAGCCACATCATGGACCCAGCGATCATGTAGGCGGCTGGTCGAGCGGTCTGGTTAAAGATCTCTGTAGGGAGCACGCCCGTCACTCCGGCTGAGGAGAGGACACAACAAGGAGAGTCAGCCTCACAGCGTCGATATCAACCACATGAACGTGAATTAGACTGATCTAGGATCTATGATATAAACTCAATCATGTGAAAATAAAGAATGTGTTCAGTGATTATTTCATGACCATTTCTTTGCAAAAAAAACCCTTTTTGTTGTGGTGAGGAACAAGAGGCCAATGTAAATATGAGAGGATTCTTAGAAATTGCACAAAAATTGTCATGAAAATGTTTATTGCTGCATCTTGATTCTTTTTGCGAGTGGGAACATTAAAAGTCAGTCTGACCCGGTCCCATGCCGAAGCTGAGGATGTAGGTGAAGATGCAGGCCATGCTCAGGTACGGCATCCAGCTTATAAGGTGCTGTTTGCATGTGGAGAAACACAAATAACAGACACACACACACACACACATTAGGCATGTAACAGTTAACTAAATACTGGGCTGTTAATATCCTAATAAGACAGCTAAAACTCCCACAAACTCTCAACACGGATACAAGCTTTTGTCTCAACATCGACTCTTA